>JAVQKC010146740.1:0-27356 GCA_036025475.1 Philypnodon macrostomus | reverse complement strand
ATAAGAGCAGTCTCTGTGCTGTGGTGGGGCCTGAAGCCTGACTGGAAATTATCAAAGCAGTTGTTTAGCAACAGAAAGTGAGTGAGTTGTTGGTACACCACTTTTTCAAGGACTTTACCCAAAAACGGCAGATTTGATATGTGTTGAAAAGTGTTCTTGTAGAAGTGAACAAACGCTGCCCTCAAACCTAGGCTAATTACTGTAGTCTTATGGTTGACGTCTGCCTGTGGAGGATTCATCATCTTCTTTGAAAAAGGTCAATTTTGTTTTGCCATTTAGCATTGTATTTTTAGATTTGTATTTCTAATTTTGTTATTTCTTTTTTAAACAGGCTACTACTGTTGAATTCAAGAAAAACACAACTTGGCACCTACCTTGGTGATGGGGCTCCTCATGGTAAGGTAATCTATTTATTCAGGGGAGCTCTAGGTGGATATTCCATTTGTGCTTATTTACTGATGTGCTGTTTGGTATTTTCTACTGCTCATCATTAGTCGAATGATACAATCTGTGGCTCTAGTAATTAGCCATTGTTGGTAATGAGATTTTAATGTTTTTTGTCTTGTTTTTTAAATACAACATAGATTGGACTTGACGGCATCTTAGCACTTGTAAATATAAGGAGGTTAAAGGAAAAAACTTTTCTGTAAATAGTCATAACGCATGCCCCATGGCCCCACCACTTCCCTAAACAGCTCCATACACACGCCTGTCTCTGTGGAAAAAAAGAGACAGCTTATAATTTTAGTACTGCAGACAATTTATACTGCAGTTCAACGAGGAATGACTACAACTAGCAAGAATATCGATTAAAAACTGAGCCTTAGCTGCTGCTGAAACATGGGCATTTTTACTGCTGTCAGGAGCAGTAAAGAGACTGGACAGACTGGATCAGTTTTACAGGTAAATACAACTGTTTTTATATATTTAAGTAAAATGCTGGGTATTTGTTTCAGTTGTATGGTTTTACTGTGGTAATAAAACGTATCCAAAGTTAGCGATTAGCTTAGCGTTAGCTTTGTTTAGTTACACTTTTTTCACAAACAGTAAACTAAAAGCAGCATCCATTACTGTGCTGGCCCACAATACCTTCAGGTGTGTCTGAAGAAGTCTGCGCAGGTGTGTCTGAAGATGTCTGCGCAGGTGTGTCTTAAGACGTCTGCGCAGGTGTGTCTGTTCATGGGCTTGTATTTTGTGAAGTGCGATTTATCTAAGATTTTTTCCCTCTTCATGACACATTTTTTGACTGATGTGACTTATAGTCCAGAAAATATGGTACATGCTGTCAGCTGGATGCAAGATATGACATATTGGTAAATTTTATATACATATATGACACCTACCTGGATGACACTGCAGTGTTTGGACTGTAACTGTGAGCATTTAGTTGTGTAGCATAAGGCTGATGTGTGTATGTTTGCAGTGTGCATCATCAGAGTACTTCAGAAAAGGACAACAGAAGCACAGCCATGATACAACCTGTCACCTTTCCTAGAGATGCATCCTCAATGTGAAGGTATGAATATGCATTTGTAAGTTCTATACAGTCTCTTAAACACTACATTTTATTAGCAAAATCCCACAGCTCCCATAATCATGTCCTTTTTGGACAGATTTAAATACAATATACAGTGGCAACGCATAGGTCATACTTTACACATTTTATGAACATTCACTGTTACATTATATTAGTAAAACCACAGAAATGGAGCTATAAAAACTACTGTGACAAAGTAATAGTAGATTTTATTATTATATCCAGGTCTAACATTTGGCTTGACTTTGAGCAATGAGGGCTCAGATGTCACATTACAAAAGAAAGGACTGTATATAAAATATACCCTCCCTTAAATACATTTTTCAACCAAAAATAATCTCTGCCTCTCTCTGCCAAGCTACATTCAGTAAAATGGAAATCTTAAAATAATTTTATCATGTTGTGATCACAAAACTAACTACGGTGTTCTTTCTTAAGGAGAACTCCAGAACTACACTGTGATGAAGATGATCCTTGTACTTCACAAACACAGTGTTTAATAATAAAACTATTAAAAAAAAACATTGTCAGTGTCATTACTCTTGTTCTAGAGAAAAATAATAATAATAATAAACAGTTATTTACTGTTTTATATGGTAACATACATCCCTTAACAAAAATATACTATATATTGTATTGCTATGCAAATATATTTGTCACTAAAAAAAATATTTTGAGGATTATAGTAAAAAATGTAAATGCTGATGATAGTATCTCATCCCATCGAAGGTCTCAGCAGCTCGCTGCATACAACCTGTAATAAACAATACATTATTCATTTAGATAATTATTTAGATAATATTTTGATAAAAATATATCTATTATCTTAGCTAGTTTGTTAGTTAGTTTGTAATTTTTGTTCAATTTTTATCAATGACTCTTTAGTTTAGAATGTGCAGATTCAGATACAGTTGCAAGAAAGTATGTGAACCTTTGGATCTAATAACTGGTTGACCCTCCTTTGGAGCAATAACCTCAACTAAACGTTTCCTGTAGTTCAGATCAGACCTGCACAACGGTCAGGAGGAATTTTGGACCATTCCTCTTTACAAAACTGTTTCAGTGCAGCAATATTCTTGGGATGTCTGGTGTGAATGGCTCTCTTGAGGTCGTGCCACAGCGTCTCAATCTGGTTGACGTCAGGACTCTGCCTGGGCCTCTCCTGAAGGCGTATTTTTCTTCTGTTGAAACCATTCTGTTGTTGATTTACTTCTATGCTTTGGGGTGTTCTCCTGTTGCATCACCTCTCTTCTGTTGGCGGACAGATGGTTTTCCTGCAAAATGTCTTGATAAACTTGGGAATCGTTTTTCCGTCTTAAAAAAAACAAACATTGCTGCACGTTTGAAGTTTGCTAAAGAACACCTTGATATTCTGTGGACGAATGCAACCAAAATGTAGTTGTTTGGAAGGAACACACAACGCTATGTATGGAGAAAAACAGGATCGTATAGAACAGTACTACTGACATGATTTATAGAAGAGAGCACATGCTATAGATTACAGATGACTGCTATGGTCATACAGATGGAGTTCTATTAATACATGTACATAGTTTCTGCTTACAGTGTTATATTTATTTGTATCTTATAACTATAATAAACAACACATAATGGAGCGATGCTAAACATGGGTTATCACAAGACTGCAAAATATAACGTATCTATAGCAATAAAAAATAGAATGCAAACGTGGAGCTAAAATGCCATATTATTATACCTCATCTATGTAGTTTTGCTGGCACTACTGATATTTGGGACTCTTTTGATCTTTCTAGCAGCCAGCTATATTAATTTATCCAGTGCAAAAATGTAGCCATCACAGAAAAGTGACATGAATTATTTTGCTTAAACTTAAACTTGAGTAATATAAGCAGGTGAAGAGTTTGCAGTAGCCTTTATGAGGCGTTTTCTTACTTGATTTGCTACATTTAGCTCAGAGTCAAACTTACAGTAGCTCTCTTCCTGCTTCAGTGTCTAGCGTTGCGTGCACGGGGAGGGAGCGGGGCTTCAGAGTGAGGCCTCGAACACACTGCATGTGTTTTCCATGCGGTAGTCGCAACATTAAGCAAGTTTGTTCTTTCCCAGCTCAGCAGACGCGGCGTGCTCTGAGTTGTTCAGGGAAGAGGGGGGAGCGCGGAGTGATGTGTTAAATAATGAACACTGTGATAATCTTGCATACAACAAAAGACAAATCATAATTATATTTTGTACTGCACAAATTAAATGAAACCTTTTTCTCAGTGCATTTCTCTTCTCCACTAATTCCTGATACTGGCTCACGCCTGATGCCTCACCAATGGAGGAGGGAGAGTGTAGCTGATTATCATTTAAAATTAGCTTTGAGCAATGCACAGGCTCTCTACAGTATGGCATTAGCAGCATGGCTGTGTCAGCACAGCACTTCCTGTTTACTGTTTAGTACCACAGCAGGCTGCAGACACCTGATAACAACATCACAAAGCATTCAGGGAGATAAAAGCAGTGCAAAATGCACAAGGGCCCCTGTAGGGCCTGGCAATGCCTGATGTGGCATCCATAGTACTGGAGCTTGGAATTGTATTCCCAAAAACACATGCACAGGTGGGATAGAGAGCCTGAGGAATAATTCCTAAATGAAAGCCAAATGCAACAGTTTGACTAGATTTAAGAAGGGAGAGGTCTTGGTGCAATGTAGCCAAAATACTGAAATACACCATGTTAAGTGATAGGAACGATACATGTTTAATCTTTAACTTCTTTATTCATTTAGTTGTTTTATTATTTGTAGCCATAACACACTATCACTCTTTATTTTTGCATGTGCAGTCTTTTCTTCACACGTACACAGTGACATCCTTTGCAAAGAGTCTTGTTACAGACCTGTGCAAAGACTGGTTTAAGGGCCAGAGGTGTATTATTTTTTAGCAAAATGTAAGAAAAATTTAATGGGATCTTTGTGCATCTGTGCCATCTCTACTTTATACAACTGGCTAATTGCATTGCAGTCTTGGTAAAAAGATGTGCCAATGTGATTTAATAGCAATACAATATTCTAGTTTTTTCTTGTCTCATCCACCACGCACATTGCCTTCTCACACATTAAATTCCCCTGAGAGCAATTATTATGAGGTTCTACTGTATGAAAATTCTTTATTACCTCCACCAAGGAGGTAATGTTTTTGGTAGTGTTCGTCTGTAAGCAACTTTTGACATGGACCTTTGCAGCTTCTTTCCAGGTGACATTGTTTTATTGGGCCATTACTGGTGTCTCTGTGGTTTGTTTGAATGATTTTGAAAATTAGGTCATTAATTGGAAGCAAAGAAAAATAATGATTTCTTTCTAGAGGGGTGTCCAGTCCAGAAATGATCTACCTTGGCTTTGTAGTTCCTCATCATTTCAAGTGCAGCGAATAAGTCAAAGATGGGATTAGCAGTAAAAGGCATTGCAAGGAACACAAGCAAGTCAAACATTTTATTAAGCCTCAGGTGGATGAGGAGGGTGTGGGGCAAACAACAGGAGTTTGGAAAGGGACTGAGGTGAGACTGGAGCAGATGGCTCTTCTCTTATCCACAAGCAACACTCATGAAACAAGACACACTCACAATTGTACCATTAACATAAGATGGACTACTACGGAGATGTAGGCTTGTATTTCTGAGCCTATTTTTCGAAATTGGTGCATATGTACAATTACCTTACTTTTAAAGGGCATATCCTATATTGTATCATGGTTTATTGTTAATATTCTAGTGTTCTAAATACACCACTGACAAATGAGAGATGAAGCATCAAGCTCTAAATCCAAAGCTTCGAAAATATTCACTCACCACAGACCTAATTATGACAGTGTTGTCCAAATAAAGATGTTATCTTTCTACACAGCTTGTTAATTGTGGCTTCTCTATCTCAAGAGTATCACTACCAAAGGCAAAATCTATAAACCGCTAAAAGCTTTTCGTTTTAAAATATGTACATTCAGGTAATATTGTAAGGGAACTGGATCAATTCATTTTTAGCAGATGGCTTCAGTAATCTGTTATGAGACTGAGAGTTCACCAAGCTGTTCAATTCAAAGTGCTTTCTATTTCCTGTATTGACTACTGACTTTGTTTGTTTGAGTAGAAATCAACTAAAATGGAATAATTTAAGATATGTAAGGTATGTGTGTATTACAGTACATGTTTGACCAAGGTGACCTATAATCTCGTATTAAACTCGAGTGAAGAATAAACCAAATTCACCCACTTAAACAGCTAAAAGACACAGCACTGTTTAGAAATAGTGCCTGCAGTGGTACAATATATTCAATCCAGCCAAACTGTCTGTTGT
Source organism: Philypnodon macrostomus (assembly GCA_036025475.1). NCBI lineage: Eukaryota > Metazoa > Chordata > Actinopteri > Gobiiformes > Eleotridae > Philypnodon > Philypnodon macrostomus. Next base: position 21,510 of record JAVQKC010146740.1, on the reverse strand, counting down.
GTGTATTTTGATAGATTTTCCCCACAGGCTTTTTGAGCTCAAGGTCTCTAAGTCATTTTAAATAGCTTGGCATGGGTATCATACAAATAATGGATATTCCAAAATATGTCTAATTGTAATAAGTTTTTATGGTCGCAAATTCTTTAGGCGATAAATAACATCCTCTGCAGAAAACAATATATATATTTTAAAAAGGCATATGATTTTGTGGAAGTTAACAGTTCTAAATACAATATTGCAAATCTAATCACAATTGCAATATTTGCCCTAAAAATCTTAATTTATAGTATACTAGAGATGAGGGCTGGACAAACAGTAAAAACAGTAAAAACAGTATTGCTAATCTGATCACAAAATTTTACGTAAAAATCGCGCAATCAATTTTTAAATGTGCAGCCCTACTAGTAATCATCTCATCGAGAAAGATCCGAATAAGATAAATAAAATGATTAAATTCCTAATGAACATTGCTCAATTGGGAAATAACAATAACATGCAAAACTATGTTTTCAGGTCTTCAGGTCTACTGGCACAACATGAATCTCTTCCTAGTTCAAGAACTCAACAGTGGATATAAAGAGATTGAGGTGAGTGACCAGGTTAAACAGCATCTAACACTGAAGTACCGCTTAACTGAACATAATCTGTTTTCCGAAGAAACAATACAATTCACAAATTCTAATTTAGCCTCGCTACAGAGGTCTCTGCACTGAGAACACAAATTTAACAGCCAGTTCTACAATTTATTCAGGGTTTTTCTTTGTGGCACTGAGTCATAAAATTGTGAGTGCTCTCATGAGTGGCTCAGTGGCATTGTCCTCCACGCCCGTTGATGCTACTCAAGCATACCAGTACTGGCTCTCAGACCTTGTGAATTTTAATATGCGAACCGCAGAATGACGTTCTCATCAAGCATAATCTGACACAGTTCATCTTGTCACTTTTAGTGCTACAGACTTTAGACATGCTTGACTAGTCAGCGAGCGTGAAATGTATTTAAAAGTTAATGAAAATTGTGTTCAAGGGGGGGTTTCACTCCAGAGTCTTAGTAATTTAGTTGCCTGGCAGGCCACTCTTCTGATACACAGATTATTTTCTTTAAAAGTATGCAGAATGAATCAATATAAATTACATTGCCATTTGGAAACCAGGACCCAATACTAACTATGTAACCAGTTGAAGGGAAAATACAGCTCAGACACCAGATGGCTTGAGAGGAAAGGCATCCAGATCCAAATAAGGTTCTTAGAAAGTGTATGGTCAGGCTAGTCAATAAACACGCTGAATATTGTTTGTAACTATATTTAATTTGTTACAATCAAACATAGTCAAAAATGAATACCACTCGCTGAGGTGACAGATTTCACTTCACCAAAAGTCCCCTTCGGTTGTATCTGTTTTCTGGACACATATCTTCTGGCAGGACTTTTCACTTAGTGTCACTCTATATTATAACCACACAGAAAAGTGGAAACATATCTCGTTAGACAACAAATGCTTGAGAGGTTAGCCTGAGAGCCACAAGAAATTGCTCTGCGGGCCGCATTTGGCCCCCGGGCCATAGTTTGGACACCCCTGGTCTAGTCTATTGCAGTCATTGTCAATGCGCTTACCTCTACCTACATTTAAACTGATATTTAGAATCCAAACACAATTGCGATGTTTGTAATTTAAGTTTTATTATGTTTTTCACATAATTTCCTAAACCAGTCTTGACTATGGACAAATTCACACTGAGTACCAGCAGGAGGTTTGTTTTGTTTTGAAGCACAAAGTCTGTTCACCAAATCCATTTGTCCCCCATGTGTTTTTCTTTTCTTGCTAGAACATAATTGTATGTGAGAAACAAGGCAAGGCATATGCAGTAAAAATATGGTCCTTCAGCAGTGCAGTAACCATAACAATGTTAGTACATGAATGTATGTTGGTATCTGAAAACGTGCATGATTTTCCTCATTTTGGAAAGCAATAGAAAGGTCCTACAGATGCAGATATGGTGGATAATCTTCACTTATTAGAGGTCAGATAAGAGCACTTACTGCTGAAAGGGACTGGTGGAAATTTAACAAGGAATACTGCCATTTAAGTGGCTTTGACTTCTGAAGAGCAATCGATAGAAATTCATTTTGCTCACCTTTGCCCAAACCAAATAAGCATCAAATGGCACTGCAATTTATGTCACCCCTCTTGTTCTGCAGAGTTCAATTTCCAAGCGCTGGCAGCTGAAGTCAATCTGCACAACTTTTACTAGTGTGTAATTGTATGTAATGTTGGTAGTGAGCATCAGCTACATCTTGATACCTATAGCAGATGATTTGTCTAATAGATAGAAAACAGTAATAGCTATACGACTACTGTTTACCCTATTTATACCATGCAAGAAAAGAAGATGATGATGAAAATAAGACAGCATTAAAGCGTTAGAGTGCCTTTACAGTAAGCCCCATTCAAAGGCAGGACTGATGCGTTTCTTTAACAGGGCTATAGCACTGAGGTGGTCAGATTATGATAATAATGGAGATGAATACATCCTTAGGCTTTCTGACTGCTTACATTATGTCACAGTCTCCTGGTGTGTTGTTGCCAAAGTCATGAGACCAGTTGGGTGTAATGTGCTCCGACAGTCGCCCACGTCCTCTTTCCTGAACTCCATTAAATTAACATTCACAGTGTTTTGAGAACACATAGGCACCAAAACAAATTATAATGTAAAGAGAAAGAGACAGATACTGGAAGAGACACAGTTATACTTTGCACTAAGACGATTCGGTCCTGCTGATATGTTTTGAAATGTTTGATTCACATTTTTTGTCAAAGTGGATCCTGCTGAAGTGGTGCTGACAATACATGCTTTGAAGTTACATCATAGTTTATTGTACTTCCTTTTTTTAAGGAAAGATTTGAATATGATTATTTCACAATGTGATTCTATTAGCATGTGGTAATATGCTCTGAATGGTTGCTAGCAGCAGCTGCAGTTCCTTTTGTTTATGATATTTAGACTGTAGATAATAAAAACCCTGTTTAATGTTAATCAAATTTATGAAGTCTGGCTACAGCTAAATTGCACATTGGTTTTCTAATAAGAACTATTCAACAGAAATGATTTTCTTATAAACATGTCCATGAAGACTATTCAAATAAAAAATGGCTTATTCCGGTTTGGTAGCTTTCATCAAGCTTAGCAAAATGTGTTGTCCAAAAGAAGGAATAAGGGGTCTGGCAGACACTGAGACAAATGTTAAAATGCATAATGCATAAAACTGATATGACTCTTAAGATTGGGGCATTGAGATATACAAGATATCTCATATCTGCTACACACTAGTGTGATAACATTGCCGCCATAAAAGAGAAGTGGGGGAGATTTGGGAGACAGGGTGATGTTGTATAATGAAAATTGCGTTGGTGCACAACTTTTTACTGGCTTGTCAGTATTGCAGCCAAGGCTTGGCTTAGGCTGCTGTCTGTCATATCTTTTGGAGGTTAGATAAGCCTCGCATCTCCGGCTTACTAACAGCCTCTGAACGACAGCATGAAGCAGATAAGCAGACATTACCACCTTGACAAACACCTTCTGTTTGATTAGTATGTGTAAAGCAATGACACATTATTGTTCATCTTTAGCATGATCCAGCAACAAAACTGTTTGTTTCCCTTTGCTCATGGTTAGAAAATGATTACCGGTATGTATCTCTGTCTAACAAATTCATTGTCTCAGATGGTTGTAAATGAGCTGGCTCAAAGCTGAGATTGTAGTGACATAAGATGAAAGGAACACACATGACTATAGAAAATGGAAGAACAGCATAAGATAAGTGAATTTCAGGCCCAGAAGTCATGCTTGATTTTTAATCTTTGCAAAAACTATTACGGATATAATCATGAATAGTTTTTAATTTTAATAGGCTTGTAATATATTACATATACTCTGACCTTGGCTAAACACTTTATTGTCCTAATTGCTTTTTTTGGACCATGGTGAATGCAAATTCTGTTTATGAAAGAGTTATCTGCTTGTGAGTCTGTCTATACAGTGTATATTTGTGACAAGACTGCAAAACGGGAGTAGAAGACTCCCCAAGAGTCCACTCACACAGGCTGACAGCCAGTTTCATTGTTTGGGTAAACTGTTTATAATGAAGGAGTCAGTTCTTGTATAAAATTAGAATTGGTCATGATGTGTTTCCAATTATGGGACCCGAAAAGCTGTCACAGTTAGTATCAGTGCTAAATTTTTCTTATAGGCATCCATGTGTTTACTGATTACAATGTCACTCACAACACATTCAATTCTTAGAAACATATTTTACAATGGGCCATGTCATGTTAAAAGTGTTTATCATATTCACCTTTTGATGCATAGTATTACAGGTGTCAGATCTTGCATTTTTACTTGTATCATTTATAAAAGGAGGCAGTGACTTTCTACGCCAAACGTGGGATCTATAACTACTATATATATACTCCAACTAGGCGTTAAGCGTTGCGTATCCCTACGCCAGCGCTGACCCTGGCTTGTGCATATTTTGGAAACGATGCAGAAAGGCGACACACATGGAGAAGTGAAAGAAACCTGAGAAATATATATTTGAAATGCATTTGACCGTTTCATTTTCACTTTTAAAACAAGAGAATTTAATTCAGTCAGATTAACTCAAGCACTTGAAGACTGTGAAAAAGAGAGACCGGCACTAATTTTACATTTTGAGTTTCGGCCAGTATAAAATTGCTTCAAGGCCGTGCACGCTCACACATGCTCGTGCACATTCATGGAGCACAGTGTGTCAATGCACAGATGATTCCTGCTCAGTGACTGGAGCTGTGAAATAATTCTTGGACATATGTCTATCCACCTGCTGCATAAGGCAGATACAGAACTGTGCTGTTTCCATGAAGTATTGGGCCAAAGTGCATCTATTTCCACTTCGACCCAACCCGAAGGGACACTGTAGGGGGCTGCTGAATAAGTGACAGTGAAGCTTTCTGCTCGTCTTGTCTAGGCTGTTGGGACAGTGGTGATCGAAATCACTAGAAAACCTTTAGGCAGGACATCTGGAGTAAGTAGTAACGTTTTGTGATGTTTATGACTGTTTAACACTGCAAATATTTAGTGAGGAAAACAACGGGTGATGTGTCTCTTTGAATGGCCAAATTCCAATAAGCTATTTATCTCTATATCTCTATAGCAAATATTAGACTTTTATTCACAAGAAACTGTCCCTACTGTCCATTTGTTTATTTATGTGATTCTGTGAGATTGTCGGGTGCATGTATATTTCCAAGACTCTCTTCTGCTCAATGAAATTAGCGTTTTCTTTATTTCTCTTTACTTTTGTTATCATCATTCTCTTTGAATTAGCCCCACACAGCTGACTTAGCTCCATCTGCTCAATACCATAAAGTGGTATTGGTGCATGGAATCACTTTTTATGAGTGCGGGTTCTTGGGGTGCGGGGGCGTGGTATCAGAGCCGATACCCGATACTGGTATTGGTATCGGTGCATCACTAGTTGTTTTAGTCATTGCAGATGAGTCATGTTGGCTCCAGTGACTGCACTTCAGCCAAAGGCTGTAGATCATTTCCATAATGTGTACTTTGAATACCAGTAGTTTAATGTTTATATTCTGACCTATGTTTCAAAGCCTCAAGGCTAGATTAATGCAAATGAGGCGTTCTTAACTTCAGCATATTTTATGTAAACTGTCTATAGAAATTGAGCACCCAGTGAATTGTGTTCCTAACCATTATTCAAGTGAGTCTAAGGTAAAACTGTTGCCTGTTGCTCCATGTATGTTTTCATTCACTCAGTGTATAGTTATGATATATGAACAATATGTGTGTTACAACTATGACGCCACCCACACTAACACAGTTATGTTACAGTAAATATAGATGAAGCCCTCTTTGTGCTTGACTCTCATAGGACATTGTGACTGTGCCTCGGGCATGTTCCTGGTTAGAGGTGGCATTTTCTTTCTTCATTATTTCTGCCTACACTTCTCCAACTAGATAGGAGAAGATTTAAGGAGAAGTGATGTAATGTGTTGTGACATCTTATCTTCTGCACATCACGGAGGGACACAATCTCTCTTCTCCTTCAGCCATTTCAACCAATGCCATACATTGGAGAAACATGTTGGAGACATAATGAATAAATACAGTCGAGTCATGTTTAATGCAAGTCAACTTTAAATGCAAATTCAAAAACAACCCTTTTGTTTTATGCATTGTTAAATTGGTAAAGGTAGACACAATGTTCCTAGTGTGTTCCTTTGACTGGAAGAGTGTAGTCCTGCTGACACCACCACTGTCTTCTCACTGTGGCTAAACAAAGACAATCACAGACATTGTTTTCCTAGGTCAAGGTGGGGGTTGGTATATTTTGTCAATTCAGCAACAGAACATAACCTTTAATAAAAAGCCAGTGCTGTATTATTGTTATCTGTAAGAGCTGACTAAAAAATAATGGACAGATTTGGATGATATTTTCAGGAAAGGTCAGTAAGAATCCAAGGAAAATTAAATTTTTGGTGTGAATCTTTATAGCTACAGGGATTTTTACATGAATTTTACATGATTTTTAAATGAATTTTACATGAAGCTGCCAAAAAAATAGTGTTTTATAGTAGATTCCTTACTGATGCCAATGTATGCAATAGCTACAGTAACTCTTTGTACATCTCCATGGATACCCCTATACCCCTGGACTATTTAAGTCCAGGTCTGGGCACTATCTTTTACCATTGTTAAATAGAGCTAATGCAGTGGTGGAAGTCAGTGTTAGTATTTTTCTTTTTTTTAACCAATGGTGTGGCAGCATAAACATTCACATGTGTAGTATGCATGTGTTGTGTGTTGTAATGGAATGATTTATTTCAAAACACATCCCCCAGAGAAGCCAGTCCAGTGTTGCGTTACTCTTAAAATCAATGCTTGACCTTTGGCCCAGTAGCTGACTTTCAGCATGACTTTGGAGGGAAATCTCTCCCTTCTAGTTCTTAATGATAACGCTCCTCCATCCTAGCCTCCATCCTAGCCTCCATCCTAGGCTGGCAAGCCAGACTCTATTTGTTTACTTCCTCAAATGTAGGCTGTCTTGTCGTTTTACTGGCGTCTCCACTTGAATGGTTTACTCCGCGTTGTTCGCCCCGCCCAGTAATCAATTGATGCGAGTTATTCACCAGACTCAAAGCTGGTACAGCGGAGAGTCTGGCTTGCCGGCTACCTCCATCCAGCTCTAACTTTAATTGCACTAAATCTGTTTTCTATCAGACTGAAGCAGGGTTGTTGTTGCAAGAAACTAGCGAAGAGAAGGATTGCTTTAGCAAAAATGTAACCTAAGATTGCCCAGTACAAAGCTCCTTAAAACTTAAAAAATGTGTGCCAGCCACTGCAGTGTGGCTCAACTGAATTGTTCCAATGAATCAATCTTAGGAAAAAGACTGTTCTCTGTAAAGTATCAATAATACTTCAACAAAGCCACATGTGCTATCAATCTGCCTGGACTCGAAGAGGCAGGCTGCTGTGGGAAGGATTTACAGCTTTTGAACCATTCAAAAACAAAGGATTTCCCTAAAGCCTGAAACAGGTGGGACTGTCACAAATCAATGCTGTGCTGTAAATCTATAGCTTTGTGGAAAAGAGATGAGAGCTGAGACTCACAATAGCCTTGGAACTGCAATTATCTGTACCTTCAGAAGCTTCTAATTTAGAGAAGATTGTAGTTTGTCTTGCTATAAAATATTGCATTATGCTCTTCAGCTTTGTGTAAATAATATCAGCGAGCTGTAAAAATGACAAACCACAAGAGAAAAAAATGCATATTTTAATTGGATGCATATAAATATTCCCGCAAGGTTTATATAATCAGTTTATTGTACCTGGGTAACCATCAGAGCTCTTTATTGTCCCAGATCCAATTCAATAAACAAGTGCCTTTTGTATAGGGACAACTTAGCTCTTTCTATACATCCCACAAACGGTTGCTTCTTACCATGTACCACAATTTAAAGGGGAATAAACTGTTGTTTTTAATGGAATAAGATTTTTGAGGAAGCATTGTTACAACAAATAACTAATACAATAAAATAACAAACTAATAATAAATGTATGTACCTATGAAGAGTAAAATACAACATAGGTTACAGAAGACACTTCCACGAGGATCCAAGGGACATTAATCCCAGCAGCCATTACAGGTGGACTGATTCCAACCTACGAATGAGGAATCCACATGTAGTACACAGAACTAGCTCAGCCTATACTGTATACGCACGCACGCGGCTTCAGGTTTATGTGTACTTTAAAGTCTTGTGAGGGCACTATTTTCTGCATAATGTTGTCCCTAACCACTGCTCTATTTGCCCTTTGTCACACTTGTGAATCTTTTTTACTATAAAACTGAGCTATACCCTACAATTGATGTTGCGGAAAGGCAAACGCTGCAGTAGTGCGTATGGTTTATACTGTAACATGCTCTTGAAGCCTCTGGCAGAAGTTCTGCTAGCTCAAAATCACTTTAACACACATATAATTATATAATGATAGAATCCTCTCCTATAATTATAAATGTACATGCTATATGTTCTGATTAACCATTTCACATCATCACATTTCTGCTGTTGCGTTTGAGGGGTGTCGGCTCATATGCTCTATGTGTTACTGCGCTGCATGCTATTATTAACTTTGTGTCGTCAATCCACATCTATCTTTGTTCCTTTGCTTATCTTCACACATTTTGCACACGCTTGTCAATGAAGGCTTTAATAAACAGCTGTAAAAAGAATTATCATTTTCACCAGGCTGTAGAAACCTGAGGTGTTATAGTGTACACTTACTGCCACTTTATTAGGTAGCCCGTGTACCTAATAAATTAGGTTCTGGTGGAATCTTTTTCACACCATTGGCATACTATGCCATGCTCAAAGTTATCTGAATCATCTTTCTTCATCTTGCTGCAGTGATGTTTGAATCTTTTGGCTGGATGCAAGCTTATCTAATAATAGTATGGTCTAGGTCTATCTCATAATGTGGCCGGTGAATTATAATATGTTTCTGCTGCTTTCTTTTCCCATGCGTCTTCCTATTTGCACTCCTTCGTCCAAATATTTGAACAGCTTTTATCTGAATGGGCAGTGTGTTTTCGCATTCTGACTCTATCCACATGTTTGCGAGTGGCCGTGCCTATTAAGATTCAGCTCAGCATGCAGACAGCCCGGCGGCCCAGTGACACCTGGTCACGCCTCGGAGCTCCAGAGGGCTCTGCGGGACACCTCTGATAGGACTCCCCAGCAGCCTGACACTGACACTGACACTGACACCGACAAACAAACTCAGTCACACACTCTTTTATCTGATGCCGTAAGAACTTTAAATATTAGAATACTGCAATTAAAAAAACAAACTGATGATGATGATACTGTATGTTTGGACTGAATAAGCATGTATGTAATCAATAATATAGAGTTACTTTATGCACATGTTTTTGAGGTAAGACAGCTGTACTCATATGACATTGATACATCCCAAACTGTATGCCCATTTTTCTTAGTTTATGGCAGAAAGTCCTTAGAATATTTGAATGGTTAATGAAAACAGAGTTCTGCAAAGGTTTACGGTTATGTTTAACCCTGATACATTGGACATCAAAGAATTTTCTAATATAGTTTTAACAATGACATATTGGAGAAATTACTGTTAAAAAGTTACCGTTAAAACATTTCTAAATCAAAGAACAATAGAAAGTTGAAAATTGAAAGTCAAGTGTAGTAACAACATTAACATTCAACCCATGACATGACAAGCATCAAAGATGAATACATCTGAATTCACACTGTATCTGCTGTTGCCTGGCTCATCTCCTGTATAATAAAAAGCAGAAGAGATTTATCATCCAGGTCTGAATGGAGTCTTTGCTGCAGTGATGCTCAGCTCTTCCCCTTTCACACACAACACAGGCAAGCTCTCCAACTCTTAGCTATCAGTCCCATACCAATAAATACACAACAGCAAAGATGGCTGCATTATCGAACTCCACACAAAGCCTTTCAGGTCAGAAAATAAATGTATTCAACATCGTACTGACATTTGTTATGCTTCAATTCCTGTATACACCATGCAGTTAGTTTTCTGAGGTTGTGTTGGAGAAGAGCTTGTAATGGATGTGCATCGTGTGCAAACATCTTTAACCATTCAACCTTCAAGATCAAGGACAATTGTCCCGTTGGACTTGATGTGCCAATATATCACTGAAGTTTGGACCACAGTGCTTTTCTTGCATTTATCAGTTGTGTGTGGCAAAGCATTGGATTTCCCTTGGTGACCTTGATATAATATTTCACATATATTGTACTGTATAGGTATAGGTTTTGTTATATTGTATTATATAGCACAAGGATCATTTGATAGAATTAAAACAAAAATGACTGCCTGCGTAATTTAATTTAGTCTTGATGCTGTATAGCTAAAGGAAGACATGGAATATAATTAGTGGTTAAAACATTTATATTTGAGGACTGTGGTCAGTGTCTTTCTGTAACGTTGGCAGCTTGGTAACCATGACAACACAACACTACCACCACCTGTTTTTATTTGGTTGTATTACAGGCAATGGATGAAGCACAAATCCAGATGATCAAATAGGCCTAATCACTCCAGTTCTCCTAAGCCCAAAAAAAACATTAGATGGCGCTAGAGCACAAAAGCCTATATTATGCTGCTTTATATAGACAACTACTTATGGGGGGTTTGTCTTCATAACTTTTACCTTAAGTGGATTATCAAATAGCTTTTATAAAATCCATAAACATTTTGTGTGTAATATCGTTGTTTGATCTATACCACGGCCATAAAACAGGACTGCTCCAGATATCTGACATTTAATAAGTGGCTTTCAGATGTCCAAATCAATCTTACATTACCCATCATCACTCCCCTTCAACAGCAAAAGCAGATCATTATTAGTACGTTATTAACAGTTGAAATATCAAATTACTTTATGTGTCCCTCAAGTTGGAATGGCAGCATAAATTTCCTTACATATCTTCCATTTGATGACCACTGGTCCAGACATAAGCAAATGCATCATAAAATATTGTTGTTATCGAAGCAAAGCCCAAGGTAATCTTTCTTAATGGTAGCACTTTGCGTGGCTGGTAATGAAGACTTGTCTGTCTATATCATTCCCTTATTTCTTTAGAAGGTTCTATCTGTGTTCAGACTACTTTAAAAAGTCAAGGCTTGAGATTACAGATAGAACTTTATGTTTTGACATAAAAAGCTCAAAAATCTATAAATCTCAACAAAACACTTGCTATTATAAAGACTAAACTAAATTTTGCCAAAAAAGATAGAACCATATATTTCTAAGGGGACATATATTTCAAAACGTATGCTTTAGCCATATAAGTCAGTGGTTATTTTAGCTCAAATAAAACAAAACATTTAACCTATACACTTGCATGGTAAATTAGGAAATATTTTTACTGACAGTTCAAACATAATTTTACTGACCAGTTATCACCATTTGTCTGGCTTTTAACAAGGTCAGTAGGTTAGATTTTTATGCAGTTATTAGGAATGTTTAATAATGGACCAAAGAACAAATTACTTACTTTTTGGTATGAATCTGGAATTTTTGGATGAAGATTTTTTTCCCCCATTGTGTCACAGGGACAAGTTTTGTTGCATAACTTTAGAATAGTAATGCTTACTGGTCAGTATAGCTTAGTTATATTCAATACATTTTATCCACTCTTGGGTAACTTTTTACCTGACAGCCATGATATAGGACTCAGAGGAGTGTTTCTCATAGAGACAAGGCAAACTGAAGTGGCAGCACATTTAAACTGAGTGATCCCTGTCTGAGGAAAATGGTTCTATCAATATTATGCCTAAGTCTAGTAGACTTCCCATCACTTTAGTCCAGAGGGAAACCGTCTGGAGGGGCAGAGATGCAAGCAGTGGATCAAAGTGGGGAAAATAACTCTGTCTGTCTGTGATCAATACACTTTCACATCGATCGATCATCATTGTCCCCAACAGGCACAAGATGAGCAACTTAAACCTTAAGCCTATGACCGTCAGCACACCCAAACCTGAAGAAAGGATCTAAGGATGTCTTTCTAGACACTGCTTAGTGGAACATTTGGTGGTATACTGAAGCACAACTGAGAAGAAAGAAATGCTGTATTGTTTCTTGTTACAATGTCTGTAGAAAGCTTTTTCCAGCCAACAGATGAAACAAAAACCTAACGTCCTTGGGTTAAAAAAAAACTCAACTCTTTAAAACAGTACTTTATTAATTCTGCAATAATCTTTAAAGAGAAGTCTGATTAAGAACACCCACTCACTCCATCAGCCAGTGTTCAGTAGGTTGGCACAGCCTGAAGCAAATATAAATGTTTAAAATAGCAGTAGCATAATCTTAAATCACCATTTAAATACTGCTCCTGTACTTTAAACACCAAAGATATGTAATAGAAAAGTGTTTAAATTAATAATTTAATTGTAAAATGTTGTAAAACAGGCTTGTTAAGAATACTCTTTGCTTATGTCTATGTTACGGCCCCTGATAGGCAAGTTTATTTCTATAGTACAATTCATACACAGGGCAATTCAATGTACTTTATAGAAATAAAAGACAAGTTAAAAGTGCAATTGAAAAACAAGCAATAAAAAATTATTAAAAAACAGTTTAAAATTGAGAAGAAAAAAATGAGAAGAATGCAGTAAAAGACAGTTGTCAAGATCTCTTGTCAACCTGGACTTAAACATCTTCAGGGAGACTATTCCAGATTTTAGCTCCATAAAACTGAAATGCTGCTGAAACCGTGTTTAGTCCTGACTTTGGGCACCAGCAGAAGGCCTGTGCCTGATGTTCTCAGGTTCCGAGATGGTTCATATGGGACCAACATGTCAGATGTACTTTGGTGCTAAGCCATGGAGAGACTCATACACAGAGCTGTTTTAAAATCTAAAAGCCAGGGTAGGGACCTGAGGACAATAATATGGTTGTACTTCCTGGATTCCTGTAGTGTCTAGGGTTTGAGAGGGACACATAAGTGTTCTTCTGCCTACTTTATAGACTTGCTTTCTCAGCTTAGCCAATCGGGAACTAAAGATCAGAAACAGGACAGTGAAAATCCAAGGTACCATTAACAGTTGAAATTTGGCCGGGTGTAACAGTCTACAATTACATGATGCATTTGTTGAACAGTACATATGGACAAAACACCTCAATGGCAATGGGTCATAACATATTCACATGTTATAGGGGCTGTAGATTTTTTTTCTCATACTCATCTTCTCACATCAGTTTCAGCTTCTTGCCTCTGCCCTCAAAAACCCATACAAACAAATATACACTTGTGTACGATGCGAGCCCGGAGTGCGGCTCTCCCATTGCCCCTGCACACACAGTGACATGTCAGATCAGATTATCAGCAGTGCTCCCTATTTTGCTTCAGGAGCTTCTATTTCCGAACGGTTTTTCCTTTTTGCAAGAAATCACACAGGCATTGCTTACTTACAATTGGATTTACAATAGCAAGAATGTATTCATACAGATCTGATGTCATTTGAAGTGTGTCACGTTACGGTCCCCTGATTGGCCTGAAAATGTCTCATTCTCATTTGGATGCGTTGGCTCTGCATAACATTTTCCCATCCAACCTGATGGAGTTCAGGTTCAACAAGCAGTTCCAGTTTTGGCACTATACAAGTTTGCATTCATGTAATAAATGGGTGCATTTTCTGAATAAAATCCCTTTAATCTGGATTTAGTTTTGTCTCTGCAAATTGTATCCTTTTAAAGGCGCAGTGGGAAGAAGTGGGTGTCAGAGGTGTAGCGTCCAGACCTTTCTCTAAATCTTGAAGCAGGATCTTGATCAGTAGTACTTAGCTGGAGGAGTAGCCTGTTATGCATGTTATAGCATCTGGAGGAAAGACAAAGAGAGAACCATGCAAACTCTAGACAGTGCTAACCACCTTGCTACTATCTATATTGCCTTTTACACCAATTTCACATTTCAAAAAAAGTAACAAGGAGAAAAACATGTTTGGCTTCAACATTTGAGAGTTGTAATTCCGGGGTCCAGGGGTAGTTTATAGGCTATCTTTTTGTAAATGAAATGAGGCTTCCTTTCCATCCATCCATTTTCTTCCGCTTTTCCGAAACCGGGTCGCGGAGGCAGACGTCTAAGCAGGGAACTCCCGCCTTCGACCACTGCCCAATCCACATTGCACCAGCCCTTTATGGTACCTCCCGCGGGTGGTGGGTCCACGGGAGGAGGCTTCCTTTTATGCTTCTTAAATATATTAAGTAATACGGAGGGATGCAGTCATTGTTACTCTGTAGAACTTAGCCTATTGTGAAGGAACAGCACCGAAGTGGGACTATACAAAAGAGACAATCATGAGCTCACAAGAGAAGCAGCACGACTGAGCTGAGGACTGTGTAAGCATGACATGAACAGAACCTAAATGTGACAAATGCACTTCATTCTTCCACAGTGGCCTTAGCTGCAGTGGGACACGTACATGTGACAGCCCAGAAACAAATTCTGTGAAGCTGCAGAGACAGACCTAGTCCCAAAAGCTAAAGAGTGAAACATCCTACAAGACAAAGGCCCAAGCGGAGAGCTGTGTGATTCATTGGGACTTTTACTGCTTCAGAAAGGTGTCGCCTTCCATCAATAGTCCTGAATCGGTTTGGTAAGCTACATACAGTCTGAAGTAATACCTTTCCCCTGCTCAATACAATGCACAAAAAATGGAAGATTAAATTGAAAAGAGTGAGGTCCCAAAGCAAGCTGACTTAAAAAGCTTGAAAAGATCTTCAAGAGCCTTTCATGTTTTTATGTACAAAAGAATAGGCCACGGTGTGACTTTGAAAAAGTACTGGGGATGCGTCAAGGATAACGCAGTGTGCAAGCAGGTGCAGATGCATTCAAAGTCAAGGACACAGATTTCAACCGCTGTAATAAACTTTGCCTTAAGGGAATATCCAAGAAGAATTCTGATTAGTTTCACACAAAAACTACACTAGAAAAAACTACACATTATATTGAAAATTAAATGCAATGGTTTTTCATTAGTTACATCATTATGAAATATTTACCTTCTTGAATGCAGATCATTAATTTTTAAGCAAGAACTATGTTTTAATTTAATAAAAGTTAATCTGAAATGCTGTCACGTGACCACATGTATACAAGTACTGTATATTGAACCTTTTTCAAGGACAGGTAGAATATTGACAATGTACTAAGAAACCAAAGCAATGGGCTTACTGTACCAATGGTGAGATACTGTAAAAAACAGCAATAATTATTAATTGAAAATTCATCACTCTGAAAGCATTGCTATGTTACTGCAGCTCTTCACTTTTGCACAGCACTGTACATAATGTCAAATAGATTTTTATTACTACCACTAATCAGTATGTTTAAAGCATTGAGGACCAATAGGCCACACACCACAGTCAATACAAGCTCATCCTTGTGCTAATTGAATCATCACACATAAAGTCCACAACACAGTCTTACAATATTTGTATCATTTAATAATAGGGATGCACCGATATGAAATTTCTTGGCCGATACCAATTCCGGTATTTCAATTACCAATTTGGCCGATATCGATTCTGATATTCTGTAAACATTGTCTAGGTCTTTTGAAACTAAGAAATCAACTTATAAATAACTGCTTTAATTGTATTTGTTAATCCACCATTATTATTTTTATTGGATCGTGTGACCCTGAATTTAGACTTTTCCAATTGTATTTTCTTACTCTGGCTGTTTATAAATCTAAGAACAACAGATTAACATTGTCCATCAGTACAGACCGATACCGATATATCAGTCAAAATTGTAAATATCAGCCGATACCAATGTTGGGCCAATATATCTGTGCATCACTCTTTAATAGGACTTTTTAATTGTACCATTGTCTCTTGTCATGAAAGTCTTTTTAAACCATGACCATAGACTCATGTGCATCCGAGAATCCTCATCCGGTTATTTGATTAGAATGAGCAATGCCACATGATGGAAAATGGACACCGTTTCATGAGTCATCCAGAAACCAAATTATACATAGCTGATTGATGCATGTCTAATGCTTTATATTCTCATTTTGGTCATTTGGATTTGCACTCGCCCTTGTTATATAAAAATTTGATTTGTGCAGAATCTCATTGACCACTGTTATATTTGGTTCATCTATAGTCTTAATCCTATTCTCATTCGTGATTATGCTGTTTACATTTAGTTTCCACTATTTGCATTTGCAGTTGTAACTTATAACTTATAAAAAGGCCAATGAGCATCATTGTATGACCTGTAGCCAAAATTAGATTATTTTGACTTGAACAGCTGGTACTTTATTATAAAACAACAGGCTCGTGCCCTACATTTAGATTTTCCTTCCCTCATACTTAATAAATGAATCCTTTTTTTCTTACCACCTGTGGCTGTATCTTAACTTGACATCAAAAGCAGCTCACAGACACTGCGCTAAGCTGCTGTCAGGACAGGGATAAACACAAGTGAATGTATCTAAAGTACATCAAAAGTTTGAGTTTGGAGATAAAGTGTAATTTCCCAAGTCCAATTTGTTTACACTGTGCCAGAATTCACTAATAACTCATTTGAGTGTCATTCAATTGCATTAGCCATGAGATTAAAATACCAGGTGTAAAATGTCACCACTTTGTCACAATGTCACTTTCATATTATCTCCTATTATATTATGATGTTATAATAAATTACAATAAAAAACATCAGTATAAATGTCTTTGTAACCCTTATGTATATTTGGATGTTGTTTTCACTCAAACAAATGATAAAATGCTGCCTCTCTACAATATAAAGCAAGTATAGTGTGGACAGTGTTTACTGACATGGTTGACATTAATGCCAAAATGTCATATTTGTCAATGTGAGTAATGTCTAACCCTTTAGGGGCTGAAGCAAATGTGTGCATACTGTATTATATGAGTGTATGTGTGTGTGTAAATGAGACATCCAAAGAAAGTCAGTGTTCCAACTTCATTGATTTTAATTAGACAAACAACTATTTGCTGAAATCAAAGATTAAACTTAAACTTGTTGGTATGCATAACAGTTGGCGTTGGTAACATGTTGCTACTACAGGCTAATGATGCTAATGATGTTAACGGGAGAACGTCGGGCAGCTCTGTCTTTCCTTGTGCGAGCATTTATGTGCATTTTTCAACTCAGAAAAACATTCTCCTGAGTTTCTGACATCCACATGAACACACCATTAGGACCTCTGCGCAAACACACACAAACAGATGAAGACAACCCATGTGTGAAAATTGGTCTAGTGCATGGAAGGGCAATCATTTTTTTCCAAGGGCCACATTGGGCCAGGGTTTTGTTGTGGGGGCTGATAACCTGTCGAGAAGAGCTACCCAATAAAAACGACTACACAAATCATTTCAGAGTCCACTCTACAACTAGGCTTGTGCTGGCGTCCCCGACAGCAAGGTGTATATCGGCAAAACGGCCCCACACGTCACCAACAGACACCTTAATCATACACATGTGTGATTTCTAAGGTTTTTTTTATTGTTAACGAGCAATTAAGAGGCCCCGCCCCCAAACCATGACAAACATGGGAAGACTTTTTTTTATTTGTCTGGATGTTGGGGAAGAATGTTTTTGCCAATTTTTTTCAGTCTATAGGGGGCGCTGTAGAGGTAACTGCCATCATATTGGTCAGACGTGTTCAGGGCCGGGGGGTTATTAGGTATTTCAGGTTTGAGCCTAAACGGGCCTAATTGGGTACAGTGTGGAGAATCACTGTACCAAGTTTCATTGCTCTCTGCCAAAGTAAGTGTGTCCAGGGTCCCATAGGGGTCATAAACATGGGGGCGCTATAGAGGCATTCTTTATTTGACCTCTGTAACGTGCCTATGAACATTAAGTATACAATTGCCCGGATCAATGTGACAACATTCATGCGATTTTGTTTATGTTCAGCAGGATTATTGGCTCAATAAAAGTGCATCAAAACAGTAATTAGTGAATATTTAATTGTCATTAAACGAAGATGTACCAAACTCAATCCAGTTCTGCATCTTCATGATATGTACCTGTGTGCAGCAGTTGAAAAAGATCCAACAAAGACTTTCTGAGTTATTGCGTTAATTAAATACTTACTTAATATTAATCAAAGAAGTCCCCAAATCGATACAGTTTGGCGTCTTTATGGTATGTACCTGTGTGCAAATGTTGAAACTGATCCGGCAATTCGTTTTTGGGTTATCGCGTTCACAGCTAGAATCTGCGGACGCGGACAAACACTGATGAGATTCCATAATATCGTCGTTTTGCCTATATAATTAGTATTTTGTACAATATTGCATGCATGCTGTAAAAGAGATTCCAGAATCCTTCCTATAGCCTGGCAAGCCAGACTCTCCGCTGTACCAGCTTTGAGTCTGGTGACTCACTCGCATCAATTGATTTCTCGGGCGGTAGCGTTAAATAAACATGACGTGTGGTAAAGAGAGATGTGTCGTTTTTGTTGTAGAGCTGAACAAAACTTTTGCTACTCCTGCACACCATTTTGAATGTTTTGGATAAGACTGAGGCAACACACAAAGCAATCGTCACTGCAGATCATCAAATCAGGCTGCACAGAGATTTTTGTACTGGAGGGAAGTCTCTGTGAAGGGGAAGGTCACCAGACTGAGTCGCTCTGTATAGAATATACGGAGAACTCACGTCTGGCTTGCCAGGCTATCCAACCCAAGCTCACCAAAAAACCCAAACAGCCAAAACAACAGGGAAGCCCCACAGACTGCGTAAAGCCAGACAAAAGCATTCAAAAACTGGAGGGCAAGCATCTGCTCCCTCGATAAACCACCACCACTTCTACTACTGCAACATGTATAATTCACAGTACCTCGCCTGGCTCTCCCCCAGCCATAAAACTCTAAGCATATGGAGACAAAGAGGTGCAGGGAAATGAAAACAGAATAGTGAAAAGGTGGGACGCTACAGGCAGGTGTGGGGGAGAGACAGCGCACAGACGAAAACAACAAAATACAAGAGCGCTGAGAGCTAAATCTCAAATCTTCTTACTTGCCTGGCAATTTCACAGCCAAAAATATAGACGCCTTGCACAGAAGTGTTCATTATTCCACACTGTAAAAAAGATATCCAGGGGAGCATCAGAGTTATTTTAGATATATCCTTTGTGATTATCCGACTAGTGCCTTCCAGTGTAGTAGAAGACTTGCAGGTAATGTGGGTTTCAGAGTACAGTATAAGCAAAGAAAGGCCTCTGTTGTGTTTACAGGTTATTTTCCATCAGTTTAAGTGTTAGTCTACTTGTGATAGCAAACCCAAGACAAAAGCCACAGTTGGTTACAGAACTATCCCAAAATGGGCCAAAGTGTAGTCAATAGGACTGCAATGAAAAATACTTTGAGAAATGATTATCTGATTGAAGAAAGAACAATGTTTTAAAGACTTGTTTAGTAATATTACTACAGGAAATTGCATTTAAAAAGGGTCAGTTGTACCACTTTTCAATGTGTATTTAGCACAAAGTGTAGAATTCAGCTTCAAATTGCATGTCAATCCAAAGCAATCTAAACAGAGTCTGTTGAAGATATTATTCAGACAGCTGGTGTGAGCGATATTGTAAAAATATAATATGATGTTTTTAAGATCAAGATCACAATTTTGATTTTATCACACTTTTAATAACTACTGCTATCCATGTCTTCATAAAACCTTTTGAACTACAAAATCAATATACATGTTAGCTAGTAAAAATGGCCGTGAAGAGAAGAGCTTAAAGTATTGCACTGTATCATGATTCTCTTCTCTGATTAGCTGATCAACATTGCTTGATGTTTTGTGTGTATACTAGTCACAAAAAGGTTAGGGATAATTGTCTTTTGAGTGAAATTTGTGTAAAATGTTTATTGTTCATGCCACAGTGGCAACATATTATGACAATAGGGTACTTAATATAATCAGGTGATATCAATTTATAGGTTATATTGCATATTAGGAGCATGCTGAAAGTGACGAGTATATCTCTGCCTGTCAATTATGGCTCTGTATTCTCCTGTATTCCAATGTTACCAATATTATGAATTAGTGTCTCAACTAAAAGTGGTGATCACTTAAATCTGTGCTTGTATGAATGTTTGCTGTAACATGCAACGGTCTAAGTGTGCAGGTAATAATCAAATGTTTCAATCAGTGTCAGATCATGGAGAGACAGTCATATTAAAGACTGAATGACTCACCTGAAAATGGGGTAGGGCGAGGACACAGTCAGGAGGCAGCAGCAGGAGACAGAGAGAGAGAGACAGACAGACAGAGGGGGAGAGAGAGAGAGCAAGAGAGGGGAGGGATGGGGCAGAGAGACAGGCAGACAGACAGACAGACAGAGAGACAGACAGACAGACAGACAGAGAGAAAAGAGAAGGCAATGTTAGATTGTGGAAGAGGCATCTTATTCATGAGTATGCTGCTGAATAGCTGCTATACAGGCTGAACTGTATTCCAAAACATGATATGCAAAGACTTTGAAATGAAAGATTTGATGTATTATGTATGTATTAAACAACATGTTCTGTAGATAGGCTTATGCTGGATTTACTTCATCACTATGATGCATCGGTAAGAATGCAAGGAGATTGGATGAGTTTCAGAACAGTGCACACAACAGAGTACTGCATGTTCACTTCACATAGTTATGGTTGACTACTAAAAACAAAATATCATAAATTGATCTATTAACTCTGCTTCCAAAAGGGGAGGGGTAGGCCTCATGCTCTGGTTCAAACACAATGTGAGGAGGGGCCACCTTTGCCAAGTCTGCTTGTTATAAGCAACTTTGGGATTGAAAAATTTGGTAGTTGTGGGTTGTGTTTTTTTGGTCTTATTTTACACACATTATGAACTCAGATTATGGAGCTTGCTAGGTATTTGTCTGTCTTCTGTAGTGTGTAATGTTGATGCATTGTTGCCATTACGCAAGTGTTCAAACTAAAGAGGCTATTAAAACACAGCAAACATGTTCCATTTAGACATACACAGAAGGCTATGTGTATTATTTATAGTCGTTATTATTGGTTTTATTGAAGGTCGCTTATTTTGGGCTTGTTTTTAGCAACAATAACTCACTGTTGCACACAGGCACATATCATGAAGATGCAGAACTGGATTGAGTTTGGTACATCTTCGATTAATGACAATTAAGTAATTCACTAATTAATGTTTTGTTGCACTTTTATTGAGCCAATAATCCTGCTGAACTTCAACGAAACCTCATGAATTTTGGCACAGTGATCCGGGCTAGTGTATACTTAATGTACATAGGCACATTACAGAGGTCAAATAAAGCATGCCTCTATAGCGCCCCCATGTTTATGACCCCTATGGGACCCTGGACACACTTACTTTGGCAGAGAGCAATGAAACTTGGTACAGTGATTCTCCACAGTGTACCCA
>JAVQKC010146688.1:0-47149 GCA_036025475.1 Philypnodon macrostomus | reverse complement strand
GCGCACCGGACCATAAGGTGCATTAAGCGAAACAAAACATTCAGACAAGTCAGTCAGTCAAACTTTATTAAACGCGTTCACAATAACTCTCAACATTGTTCAAACGTTAATGGTGTATTCACAATAACGCTCAACATTGTTCAAACGTTAATGGTGTATTCACAATAACTTTCAACCTCGTTAATTTGTAACACGTAATAAACACAGTCTGATACCGCTAAATCAAACGTTAGCGTATTCACAATAACTTTAATTTATTCAGTTATAACACGTAACATACAACACAATACAGTTGTTCCTGCCTTCGTTACGGTGAAGCATAGTACCGGTATGTATTACTCCGCGACGCTCCTGACTCCCGGAGCGTTGTAGTTTACCGAAGTCGTACCAAAACATTTTGACGTCAGTAAGCACAACCAGAATTAATCCATATATAAGGCTCTCCGGATTATAAGGCGCACTGTTAGTTTTTGAGAAAATTAAAGGCTTTTAAGTGCGCCTTATAGTGCGGAAAATATGTTATATTTTTATGCAACTTTTTACCAGATGCCAATTTACTCCCATACCACTTTGTTGATGCTTGGTTTTGCATGTGCCATAAACTCTAAACTAATGCACGTTTTACCCTGCATTGCAAATATAGAACCATCCTATTATAATCTTTTCATACTTTTTTTACTAGCTCCAATTTCTCTTCATCTCTCTCTCCCTGTTCTTTCCTGTGTCTCTATCTCTCTGGTGACAATGTCCTGCAGTTATGAGGCAAGGTCAGAGAAGTGAAATCCATTTAAATACTGATGCAACTCTCGAGAGGCCTATAGCCAGCCTTGTGCAGCGCCTCCTCCCCATACGCCTCACCCAAATTGATGAATGGATAGCTCTTGTGAGAACATTTATTATTTGTCCGGCATTAATCATTGTTACACATTCACTGGCACTATGTGTTTTCACAATGCCCTAATATAGAAAGGTTTATGGAGGAAAACAACCTGTTCTCCATTGTTCTGGACTTGCGGTGCAGTGTTGGTAGCTTGTATGTGTGTGAAACAATTGCCTGGGAAGTCCCTATGTGTTTGTTGATCCCA
The DNA here is from genome assembly GCA_036025475.1 of Philypnodon macrostomus. NCBI lineage: Eukaryota > Metazoa > Chordata > Actinopteri > Gobiiformes > Eleotridae > Philypnodon > Philypnodon macrostomus. Next base: position 46,064 of record JAVQKC010146688.1, on the reverse strand, counting down.
GGTGCATCTGTGATTTGAAATGTTTCCACCCCTCTTTATGGCTCACCAAGGGACCCGCCATTTCCATTTTTTAATCCCCTTTTCGTGTTAAGTCGGACGCTCCATAAAAACGCCACATGTTGCATCGAAACAGCTACCTCATGTATACGTCTAAAATGCTCCAATGTGTGGAGAACGTGGGAGGCCAAGACACTTTTTTATGTAGAGGGGTGGGGTTTGTTTGGCTACAGAAACAGTAACTAAACTGCTCAAGTGAATGTGATGGTATTTTTGTGTTACATTGTGTTATGACTTTTATGGTATGATGGAACAGCGGTTAGTGCGCTTGTCTCCCAGCAAGGAGGTTGTGGGTTTGATCCTCAGGCCCACTGACACACAATGCGCATGTCCTCACTGTGTTACCATGGGTTTTTCTGTTTCCTCCCACTGTGTTAAGACATGCTTGTGTGGAGAATAGGTGATTATAAATTGACCCAGTGAGTAAATGTGAGTAAATGGTTGCCTCTCTGTCAGCCCTGTGACTATTTGGCCACTGTCCGAGTCTCATATTTGCTGGAATAGGTTCCTGTGACCTGCACATAGAAATATGCTGAAGAAGTATTTTTTTTTCCACTACTGTTCCACTACCATATTCGACTGATGTACCTACAGTTTTATCAAGGGTAAGATATCACATTGATCATTATTATACAACTTTATGTTAAGATCATTCACTGAGCACCACTATCAAGCACACGCAGCTTTTTTTCCACTGGCATTAAACGTTTAGTTGCATGTTGTAAAATGAACAGCCAACTATTAGCCAAGCAGCGATTCCTCATTACAGAGCATATTTATATTGCTTCTGATTAGGTCCCTTCCTTTTCCCATCAGCTGCAAATAATTCTCTTCATTTACAGCTATTGTTGTAATATTTTAATTAGATGATGATGGAGTCCAGTTCATAATTCTCTCTTCAGTGCATTGCCAATACCTGCAATTGTGCTTCCTATCTGTCAATGAAACTCATTTTAGTACATTTGAATGTGCCAAGGGTCTCTTAAAACTGAAGTTATAAAGCTACAAGTGGGAATGTAGTCATCTTGTCAACAAACAAACAGCATCAAACAAAGACATGTTGTGGATACTAATATACTGTAAAAACAAAAATACACTTGTTTGGATATACATTTATCCCCTCATTCATCCAGTTGCCACTATGGGTTGTGGTCGGCTAGTGTAGTATCCCAGCCTTACACGAGATATACACTGGACGGTTAGGCGCAGGGATAACATAGAGACATACACAGAGAGACGCCTGCTCATTCTCATATTAATTTACAATTAAGCGTCACAAATTCAAGTTCGTGTGTCAGTGAAGGATCAAGCTCTCTATATATTATTTACTTAATGATCCTTATTGACCTTATTGCTGTTTCATATAAAGAGTATTTTTTATTCCCACCCTGGTTTGTTTAATGAATGTGACAATAACAGTCGTAGCCCGACGCCACAAAATTCACTTTTTGCCATCCAAAACAAATTCATTATCTGCTTCATTTTTCAAGTCGACTAAATGTAAATAAAGATGGCGGTATCTTTAGCCTTATCTCCTGACACCTTAGATAATCACACTTCCATAATCACCACAACACCGGTGCATCTGGGCCACTCGCAAAACAATCACATTATCTGTCAATCTTTTAAGTCTATTTTCACACCAGATCTGCGTGATTCTCCTCTATTTCCCCAACAGCAACCTATTCTTTTACTATACAGAGGGCATAATGTGTGGATTTTAGTGCAATTATAAACAATGCCTGTGGCCCAAATAAGGAAAGTGACAGAAAATAACTTAATCCTCAAAAGCTAAGGATAAGTCCTAAGTGGCCTTATAGCAGAAGCTTAGAGCCACTGGGGCTATTCAAAGTGATTCAGAAGGGCTAGCATTATAGTCTCCCACCCTGCAGTCTTCTCTATAAATCTGCTATTTAACATGTTCTTTTACTGCCCCACATCTCCCATTACTGTCTTTAAAGCTTTAATATTTGCTGTTTTTAAGATGGCAGCCTGCGTTAGTTGCCATTCCTGTAATATTAAGGAAATCAGCACCATGGGAAAACCAGTGTAGGAGATGTATTTTGGTGCAATGACAGATATATGCTAGTTAAATTTGATTTACTGGCCTTGGCACAGTTTGGCAAGGGTTAGATGAGCTGGTGCTTTACCATATCCTTTGATGACATGGGAAAGAACAGCAAACATGTTGAAACAAAAAAAAACTGTTTCTGGCTCACATTTCACAAAACATAAAAATACAATTAGTACACAGTAGTTGCCAGCGGATGTCTGTTAGTTAAAATGGTTAGATGCTATGAAGTGAGTGTGGCCAAGAGGGAAAGGAACACTGAGTTTTTGCAGCACAGAAAAAGCCCATGCGAAATACTGAAATAGAAAGTAAAATAATCTTAGGCATTATATACAGGCGTTGTATGCAGTACAGTATACAGCCACCCCTCCACCAATGCCTTTTATTATTGTATTTTTCAGATACCATAACATCTTGACCTATAACAAATTTCACATCACGTTACCAGCTTCTTCTGGAGGAGACTGCTGCATGACAATGTCTAAAAATATTCCTCTTTCGTGCATCATCAATATCTTCATTATGTGAAAGATGAGCGTCAGGTTGGATTTTCTGTGACATGCTAATGGCACTTGACAGGGGAGCATCTTGCCTGTGACTGGTTCACTGTTTTGTGTCTACTCTGTAGTTCCACAGCAATGTAAAATGGAGTTTTATTTATTTTTGTTTAGTTTTGGCAACAATACAGTGTTTTAACTATTTAAGACTGTGTCACAGAAACTGGTTACCTTTTGTGTTATGAATACCTTCTGATGGTGTTTACATTTCAGCTGTATTACAAGCAGCAAGGAAGATGTGGTGGTGCATTTTGATGCGGTCTAGCCTAATTATTTGGAGAAAGGGAAAAGCAAAACAATTGATTCATTTTTTTCTCTCCAAATTCAGTCTTGAGGCGCTGTATCATGTTCCCTGGATACAAACTACAAAGTGAATTCCTACTGTGCTCTGGGACACAGTGTTGAGGCGCGGGGACGTCCACAGGCTAAGGCCCTAAGTCATACTCTGTGATGCTAACCATAGCCACACACACACACACACACAGCCTTAACAATGGGCTAATTACTCTGAGCCAGACAACAGGCATAATCAATCTGTTTACTTCTCTTATTCTACAGCTTATATACATTTCATTCTAACCAGTTGTAAGATATTTAGTTTGGTCTTACCTAGGCTTCTTTTTCTCTCGCTCTCTACTTTTCGCTCTCATCTCCATCACTACATCTGTGCCCTGTATATGAAAGGGAATAGTTGAGCAGGCCTGACAAAGGGCGGCTCAGAGGAGGCAGAGGTGCAGAGGGAAAGTGAGCACTGCTGAAGGGCTTTTTACTGTGCTGCTGTGTGTATGTGTTGGAGACAGTGCATTTGGATATGTGTGAATATGCTCTGTGTGAGTTTGAATAGATTTACCTAACAATAGGATTTAGCACGTCTACCTGCTCTTAGTAATGGAGGAACAGGTGTGAAAATCATACATCCCCTTATTCAGTGAGTTCAAACCATTGTAGCTGGATTTAATACTGCAAAAGTCAGTGGTCAATGGTAACTCAATGATCTTTTTCTGTAGGGAATACTACAGTGCTGGAAAAGTATAAAAAGAAAAGTGAAAATGAAATTTGCTAAATCTATTTTTTAACGTTCCACCACAATTAATTCCAACCCAATGTTTATACTTATATTTGATACCTATACCTAATTATTTTTACTAACTGTTTTGCTTTCTTCAGATTGGCACCAAGCAGAACACCTTTGGTCTCCCCTCGCCTCTCCGACCGAACCCGTCTTGTCTGCAGAATGCTGCCGTCCGAGCTGGGCTTGCCGTTGCTGTGGCAACAGCAGCCTGCGCAGAGGAGCTGGCGTGGCTGTGTTGGGCAGCTCGGCCTCATTATGCTGCTGCTGGCTTTGATGTGGTTTGTGAGGCTCTACCTGCATTACTGCAGCCAGTGGCTCTACCTTCAGGCCATAGCAGTTCCTGTCAACAAGTGAGTTTGCGTCCTTTGATATCGCCTTGCATGCATACATACACACTTGCACACAGGGAGAGAATATGGATAAAAAGAAAAACTACACTCACGCTGCTGTTGGTGATTGTTTAAGTGAATAAACAAATTAAAACCTATACAGCTTAAATATGCAATCTCGATGCAAAACATCTTTTGTTAAAATGGAAAAGAGGCTGGCTGTGTGTTTACACAATGGATTATGCACACACCCAAATCATCTGGTTGGAATCCCCCATTAACAATTTAACAAGTCTCTCTCAATATTAGCCAACCATACTGCAGGAGTCTGTTGATTTCAACACTCTGCTTAAGTCCCAAAAGGCTACACTATTTGGAAAGAATTTATTGTTATTATTTGGTCAGACTCTCTCTACTCTTAAATCTCGCCGCTACGGCATATGTTGCTAATTTAATTTTTCATTTTTATTAGTGTAACATTGGGTGACAATATCATACATTAAAACATGAGAAGTGATAGAGAAAAGAACACATGGGATGGAAATAAACCAAGCATCTCGTGACATCTTCCACACGTTCAAATGAGCTTCAAGCATTTCTCTCTGTGGACAGGGCTGGGAGTGTCCAGTGAGCAGCGTGTAGAAATAGACAGTTAGGAACACTATTTTACACAATTTCACTTTTATATTGTGTTTTCTTCTTTCAAATCCAGGTAAATGATCACATTTTCATATTCCAAACATCAAATGTACCTCAACTGCCAGATTAATGGACAGAATCTAGGGGATGCTTGGCTTTTGGAGCAAATCCAATGGGAATTAATGAACAAAAACTGGACCTCTTCTGAGCCACCACTGGCTTTACCTCCTCCTGATAGATGGGAAGATTAGGGAACTCATGAGGCTTGATGTAAATGCACCTAAAACAGAATTGATAGAATTGACTGTTTTATAATGATAAATTGCTATTAATATCTAAACAGTAATTATTAATAGTGGTGCACAACATTAGTATGATATTGCATACTATGCATATATGACTGTTGATGTTTGGATATGCTGTCTTGGCTAGACTAGATAGAGCAGCAATATACCAAGCCTGTACTGAGAAATTAATCAAAACTAAATGATATATATATTTTTTAAATATTTTTAACAAGGGAGAAAACTGTTTTCTTTTGTGGATGCACGCATATGATTTTTTTGTTTTGTTTTCAAACAGGAGACCATGACAGATTTTCAATATATTATCTATCCCTCATTTAATCACACACTATGCTTATCTTATTGTAATCTTTTTCTGTCAGATTCGGGTTCCATGCACACACAGTGGAGCTCCTATACCAAAGCTCGCTGCTCCACACCCGGGAGGAGCTGGCCATGGTGGTGGTGGGTCCCCTGACCTTGAACGCGGTTACAATCCTGCTGGTTCTGATCAGATGGGGCTGTCAACAGATATTTGGATCACTCCCTTCCTTCACGTCAAAGTTTATCATGGCTCAGGGAGTGTGGACAGTCCTCGACCCCCTGGCAGTCTTTGCAGTGGATGCCGTCCTGGGGGTAAGTCACTTAAAAATAACTTGGACACTTGCACACTTTAAATAGGAGAGTTCACTTTATCTCGGCAAAGTGACTTTAGATTACAAAAAAAATGAAGGGAGACAGGGTGAGGAAAGGGAATGTGCAAGGGCAGGTGGTGATTTTTTGGACTGTTGGACTTTTGATTTTGACAGTGAGCTAAAGATACGCTTCGGGATTTATTATTTACCATGATTTGGATAATTAACCAATTGCTGATTAAACTAGATGAAGAATTCATTTTATATACTATAATTATATTTGTTGTCTGGCAAGGATGGATTAATTATATTACATATATATGTAATATTCTTGCGTTAATGTATTATATTTTCTTTCTGATGATAATTTTGCCTTTTATTTTTTTGCTCTATTTTAATATTGACTCTATGCTGTGAACTTAACTTATATCACTTATTAAATCATTTTTCCATATATTTTTTTACTTGTTCAATTAGAATCTAGTGTACAGCCCAGAGACACCTGTGGGCGATGCTGCCAAGCTGTACTGGCACTTCTATCGAGTTGACCAATCGGGTGCAGCAGGAGCGGTCATCACTGTGTTCCTCTATGCAGTGCTCACTATTCTGTCCCTTACCATCCTGTTTATCTACTTGCTCAGGTAAAGAATATCTGGCTTACAATCATTTCATGTGATATTGTATTTTCTGTATGTTCTTACTGTGGGTCTGCTTGTGTTATGTTTCTGCATCAACCCTGCAGCACACTACCCATTGATCAGGGTCCACCACCTAAGGCCCATAGTTGCTGGGGTAGGCTCCTCTCACCCAGTCAAGAAAGCTAAATCAATATTGCGTTCTGCATATAATCAGTTTAGCCTACTATAGTGGCAAATCATGTGTCAGTCTTCTCTATGTGCAACAGGCAAATTGACTGTAAGAGCATGAATTACCATGTGGGTATTTTTAAATTGACACAGCCTGTAGGGAGAGTCTGCCAATATAAAAAAGGAAGACCCTTTCTTAAACAGCCCTGGCCCTCACTAGCCTACTATTTTCCAACACACATTTCAAAATAACCACCCACCCCCACAGTCTTGTTCACGTCTTGCCTTCCTGTGTCCACGGAAAAAGCACAAAAAAAGCTAAAAATGAAAACAAGTGTTGATTTAATCCATTTTGATTTAATAGTCGCATGGAATTACTTATGCACTTATGAGCCTCCTCACACACAAACACCACTGCTGAACATACCAGACTCAGCAATTGGTTGGAAAAATGAAAGCGTTTCTAATTCAAAAGTTAGATGTGTTTTGATATGGCGTGAACATGTAACCCCCCCCCACACACACACACACACACACATTATCCGATTAGGCTGAATGTTTTGCATGGTTGCTATCATCGCTGGTTTCATACATATTGAAATGGACGGCGTATACATGGTGGTGTGTTCCACTCATGTCTCGCAGATTGAGGTCACCCATGCTGAAGAATGTTGTTGGTTGGTCGGTATTGTGGTTTAGACACCTCACTATGTTATGCTAAGCCTTGATGTCCTTTATAGTGGAGCTTACTCAGAGGTGAGCATGAAAGGAACCTATGGATCATAGACAGAATCATATAATTCCTTCTCAAACGATAAGCACTGATGTTTACATAATAGCACAGCATTTTTGAGCAAAAGGAAAATGCTGGATGATAAATTATGAATAATGTAATTCAGTATTCATCCAAGGTGTGTTCTCCACCCTCATATTAAACCAAATTCCATTACTGACTCCAAATGTAAGAAAAGCCTTATTGAATTAATCAGTTTGAGATTGGCGGCCGAGGAGAGGGTGCCATCTAATTTCAGTAAGCGGGACGCTTATCGGGCTCCAGCTAAATGGACAATATTAAAACAGCAGCCGGGAATAATGACTTCTGCCACTCAAGCGCCACACTGGTTTGTATTGAATGTAGGCCATGAGGCTGAAGCAAGGCTGATAATGTTATGGGTTGCAGTTTCCTATTGGCTGCTGTGAAGGGGCTCTGACACAGAGCGTGACCTATTTCTAAAAAAAAAGGCCTGGGGCTATATGTATAGATAGAATGGACTGTTATCCTTTTTTAATTACATTTTAGTCAACCTTTATCCACTGGCCTCTACAATACTGTACTGATGCATCTCAGACCTAAATTTTGGACTAAAAAGTCAAAATGTATGTCTGACTGTTTACTATTATCACCACCATCACATTGAGAAATACCAATTTAAAGAATACTACAATGTATTTTACAGCGAGCCTTGAAGTTCACAGAAGAGAGAGCTGTGTGAAACTTGACAGTTTCAGACATTTGTCGCCAGCTAAGTATATGACTAAAGTTATAAAGCAGCAGTTGACCATGTAAACTCTGCTTACACCATGTCAAGCTGACAGTCTCAGTTATCCGGCTGCTTTTCATTGTTATTCAAGTGTTGGACAGAACCAATTGGAAGACTTCCATATTCTTTTGATCAATACCTTGATTTGATGAACCAACTAAAGGTTTTATCTAATGTCACATAGATATATGCTGAAGCCATCACTGTATTGTCAAGGCTTTAACGCTCTTTAACTGTGGCCACGTCACTGGTCGACAGTCATCAGTTTAGACTCTAATGCATGTCTCTGTTTATTTTAAGTTAAGTATATAATTTGTAATTTAACCAGTTATGTAATGTCTGATCCTTACACTAAAGAAGAGCCTTATCGTCCAGGTCACAGCCTAAATGTAAATTATCAGTTTGTTTATGCAAGACTCTTCCAAGATCAAGAAAATTAGCTGACTTTAAATCACAAAGACAGAGCGATTGTGAATGCTTCTTGAGAAAAAGTGCATAAATGAATGAAGAAGCCCATTTGAGCGAGCGGGATAAAAATGAATGCGAGCTATTCCTGTGTCTGAGGTCAAGATTGTACAAACATATTTCTCCCAAGAGCGCTGGGGAATGATGCGGAGTTCAAAGCTTCTTACCCGCTTCTTGTAGAAATCCCTGTCTCCTTGATGTTGGTTTTATTTGAGAGTTGATTACCCTCTGACAGGCGAGAATCTCTACGGAAGGGCACAAGGTCTGCTGTTTTTGATGGTCAGCCAAGGCATTTGTTTACAGACATGGTGATTCTTTTTGGGGGTGCCGTCTGCTCCGCACCCTTGTATGGCAAAAGAGAAATAACACTTATCAATCGATAAGCCTTTCTGCGGTGACTCAGGCCGGTCTCTGAAGACACATGTGCAACCAGCGCGTCCATTGGAGCGGCCATCTTTGAAGCTCAGCATTAAAACTAAGAAGAATATCCCAGTATCTGACTCCCACACAGTAAGACACACAAGGCAAACACAGACGTGGCTACAGTCAGCTTGTGTTAACAAAGTGCTTCCCACTCACAGGCCAATTTGTTTGATACCGTTTGCTCTTTATTTATATCCATCACACTTTCATAGTTGTAAACAGGCCTTCTTTAATCAATACAACTAGCATAGTTCTTAAAGTGAGATGTGATATTCAACACCATATAAACTACACCATCCCAGAAATAGCCACTCAAAGCCTTTTTCTGACCCAAGTCAAAGATGCATGTTTCATTGGCTGACAGTTGACCAGTGTTTTGTTTACCCGTTAGCTTTCATAATGATGGCCGCATGCTGGATGTCTATCAGAGGCTCACAGCCAGCGATGGGACCTACTTTCTACCTCAAGACCTGGAGGTGTCCAATCAGGAGCTGAGCTACATTGTCAAAAAGGCAGAGCAGTGGCGAGGCTACAATGGAGAGAGGCGTAAGGTAAGTGACATCAACAAGGTAAACTTTGTTCTGTTGTATCTAAAGGGACAGTAACAGCACTTTTCTGAACATCCATCCATCCATCCATTTCTTCCGCTTGTCCGAAACCGGGTCGCGGAGGCAGCAGTCTAAGCAGGGAACTCCGGCCTTCGACCACTGCCTGATCCACATTGAACCAGCCCTTTAAGGGTACCTCCCGCAGGTGGTGGGTCCATGGGAGGGCCTGACAGCGTGTGCTCGGGCGGGGACTCGAACCACCGACCCTCTGGTTGAAGGGCGAGCATCCACCCACTGCACCACCGCTGTGGCACATACATTCTTCCTCATCATACATAACTGTTGTATTTTTGTTTAATTCACACCTTGCTACTAATTCCAATTCTGTGCTTTGGCTGTATCAGTGAAGTGGGGGTGGCCTGCATGAGAAAAGTGATGAAAACTGATATAGGTTACACCATTGGCATTAAGTTATTCATTACATTCCATTAGTTACTTTTTAATCAGATTCAACAGATATATCTTTACCTCCACTCTAATTAGTACAAGATAATTACCAAAACAGAAACTCGTGAGATGTGTGATAAGTCTCTGGAACCCAATTTTCCAAAATATTTTATTAAAAGGAAGACTGCTCAATCAACATGCACACACACATACACACATGCATACTGAGGTCCATTATAGACAAGTTGGTGTCAGGAAGTGCAGGATTTCAGTTTGCATAAATGTGTGCTACTATGAAATTGCTATCGCTGGGAGAGGCTGTTGCATGTTTGATAGCCAGGCGTAGGTTGATGGGCGATGACACAGGGAAGGGCAGTGCATTAGTACCCAACCTACAAAGTGGCTGCATAATGATTGAAAATGTGACTTGTTGAGATAAGGGAAATGGAAGGGAGCGATCAAACTGCAGTCCCTTTAATTTAGTCTGTACAAAGCGTTATTGGCACACATCGCTTGATATATTCGCCATGTTCATTAACTTTCCTGCTCTTTACTTGCACAAGTTCATATCACTGTAGCAGGATAAATGAAAACTTGATTTATATATTTATAGTTCCTCTCCATGAGTAAAGGGTCTTTTACATAAACCCTGTATAATTCACTTGCATCAAACATTTTAAAATCACTTGATCGTCTTAAAGGTCTCTTAATTGAACTAATACATTACTTTTCATTCATTTTGTTTTCATTAAAGTTTAAGTATGCTAATGTGCTCATCTTATCAATAGCTAAAAACTTTGGATTTCAACATAGATAGTTTAAGAAAACCCCCCTTGCAACTTTACATTAACTGGACTGGCTGTAGGAGTGAAGTGGGTGTGGCCAGCAGGGGGAAAGAGGGGCCTTAAAGGCACATGCACCTAATCCGAGTTTTTCAAGCAACAGCTCTCAAAAGAAAACAGTGGAATTGTAATCCAGAGGTAAACAATTTACATTAAAAAAAGCAGAGGAATTATGAAATCATTCTTTTTTTACACAACAATCAAATTAGATTTCATGTATAGTGCTTTAACTGATCACAGAGGTGCTACGCTAGCACTAATGGCAGGGTGATTAACCTGCTAATGGAAGAAAATTGAACCTCACAGTGTTTGGAGACCTTAAGAGAAATTACACCCCAAAAGTTAATGATTAAAAAAATGCTTCATTCAGCTCCTGATAGCCTCATTCACTGGCACTGCTAAATCATCCACGCATTACTGCATAACTTCCTCTACCGCAGCATACTTCATACCTTCCATAATCTGACTTTATTAAACTGATGAAATGCTAATGTGCTAACATGCTCACCAGCATGATGAGAATTTAGCCTTATTGCATTGTATGATTTTTGCATTATTCAACTTGTCAGTTTTTCTTCAAAATAAGATGAGCCATACCATTACTCCATAATTATTGTGACGATTTCTCCTCTGAACGGGGTCACTTTCCAAACTCAGCAAAGCCCTACACCTATTAGACTAATTTGCCTACATGCAAATTTATGTCATTTTTCTCTCATTAAGTATTTATCACAGACAGGAAAAAATATATTCATGAAGGCGCGCAAAGGAGCAGCCGACAGAGCCGAAACTAATATTTTGCAACTCTAATGATTTTTTGCATCCTTAATTGGATAGAATAAGGTTGATATGATTAGGTCAGGATGTAGTGTTTTTCATTAAAAATACATTTCAGAAACTGTATTCCAAATGTGCCCTTGCAATTAAATAATGAATCTGACGCTTTCCTTATTACGGACCCAATTAATATCAGAGGCAAGGGCGTAATTTTAATAACAGTGGGCCACAAGGCCTTCATTAGCTGAGTGAGAGAGGAGGGATGTGGAGAACGAAAAACAAGGCACTTTTAGGAACAGCAGCCTTGTGATGGGGAGCCAAAATTAGGAAGTTATTGCATAGGATATTGAAAAAGCACCAACTTTAATGTGAACGCTTCAATGTCAGACCATATATGAGTTGTTAACTCGTTTCTGCCTATTCTTGTAAGAATCTATGGGCCTCAGGCAGGGCCAACCCTCAACAATGGACAGTTAGTTGCATGTCTGACATAGAGACAAAGACACTCATTCACATTCATTCACTTTTTGTTTTTTCAACCTAAACAGTAAAGATAGGCAGAAAAAAGTACACTTGGAAATGTTAAGAGCAGTGTTAGGTGTCAGGAAATCTTATAATGAGCATGAGTAAAAATGCTTCACACTTTTACAAATGATCACTTTTGTCTGTTTACACGATCAAATCCAAAGGCCAAACCAGATCACGCTAAATGAGATGCGTGTAATCAATTAGACTCAAACCAGTTTTTATAAATGTGCTTTCCCATAACTTATAACTCAGCAAAATCTGACACTCAATGCTCCCTGCAGCACTCAAACAATAAAGTCTAATCCACATTCAATAACCAACCTGCAAATGGCCTATTATTATCAAACTTGTAATTTTCACAAGGCGGCCATAAACCATAATCTATTTTTTACTTTCTTGCCAATTAACTTTATATTATAGATTTCTTGATGCCATATGATTATTTGAGTAGCTGCTAGGTTTAAATATTTCTCCCGGGTAAAGACGTCAGCAGCTTCCTGATGAAGTAAAAATGTGAATGAGTAAGGATTGTGTGCCTATGTGGTCTTTAATTTGATCTCAGGAAGGAAGTCAAGCAGAAGATTTTTTAGGCCATTACCCACAAGTCAATAATTATTCAAATTTTCATAATCAGGTTTCTTGTCACAGAGTAATTACTGAGACACATTTAGCATATATGGTGGTATAAAATGACAGGAATTGAAATCATTTTTGAATCTTATTTTTAGTATTCATTATTGTTTGTGAATTGCAGGTGACTGTAGGCCTAACCCAGCAACTATGGGCCTTTGGTGGGGTATATCCTGGACACTGGGCAGTTAATTCCAGTGCTGGCATACAATGACCATTCACTCTGCCATTTATCAATAGGGGCAACTTGGTATCACTAATTCTTCTTACACATGCATGTCAGCTGGTGGAAGGAAAACTAAGTACCTGTAGAGAACCTACACCACACTGGGATGACATGCAGACTCTATCCAGAAACATTGTGTGTATCGAACCCACGGTCTCTTTGTTTGGAGGCAACTGCTCTGCCACCATGCCCCCCAGGATCTGAACATTCTGTACAAAATAGCTCAAATAAACATGGCTTGCCTTGTGCTGTAAAGGCTCTGAGCTGAAGTGGCGAGTGCTAGCTTGTTCATACTTGTGTTTCTGTAATGAGCCCCATTAATTATGTAAAGGCAGCGATGCAGATGGACCTAATTAATTGTCTCTCGTCACCCCCTTGATTACTGTACCTGGAAGGGAGGTGTTAATTTCTGTAATACTTAAGCAGGTATGCAAACTGTTTTGTCAGTGCTACAGCCATGACAATGATAGAGTAGAGCACCAGCTTACCCTTCTGCAAAGCAATTTCACCCAAACTTTCCCAGTGGTGGTGCTGGTGACATTGTGATAATTGAAGGAGAGAGGGAGATTAAAACTACCAGCGACAGGAAGGAGACAGGAGGAAGGGGGGCTTGTGCAGTGGTGGCCCTGGAGATGTTTTCCCAACCTGATTGCATCAACATTTGCGTACCTTTGTGCCGTATGTCTCCGTATGTCTAGGTAATGGGTTACCAGCGGGCGAGTTTGGGATCACCCAGGGTGCTTTGCAACAGCCGCTCGAATGGAAGCTAGGCTGGAAACCTGTTGAGAGACGATCATCATAGACAGAAGTGGTAATGATAACCTAAAGTCTGGCTGTTAATCATATAGATGCGAATGTCATCCTCATTTGCAGCAGTGATGTTTGTGCCACCTATCACATTGATTAAATAGATACTTCTTTTTTTGTTTTAAAAGCAATATTGAGTAACTTTTTGTAACTTTGGCTCAGTAGTTCTGTATATTGAGACAAAGGTGGTGGTGAATCCTGTGAGAATGCTCTGAATAAGCTCAATAGGTTCATACTAGGACTGCACGATATGAGAAAAACATGGAATATTCTATGTCTCTATATAAAATTATGTTGAATATTGCGATATCGATATTACTTCAAGAATTTAAGAAATTATTTTCTGCAGATAGAGTTTCTGTATTTTCAGAATGACTAGTCTAAATGAGGGAACAACAAAATCTATTATTATGCCCAGCTCCAATGGAAAAATGCTTTTAAACAGTGTCATTATTGTGATATATTACAACAGAGGCAATAAGCAACCATAATTAATTAGAAAAGTTTTGTGCAGTTCATACTACTGCAAAACAGAAAAAAATACTCCACTTTTTTGGTCAAAACACTAGTGCCTTGTTGTGGAAATATGACTGTAGTAAGTGGGTATATGGGCCACCTGAGAAGAAAACTGTGCTTTTAAGAAAATGGCCAACGCTCTGTAAAGAAAGATAGACTTAGAGGGCAGCAGGCCACGACGGGATACACCGGATCTGCTGTCATGTAACAATAGGACCCTCAGCTTGGGGCAGGAACCCATAACACTGGGGTAAGGGGAGCAGTGGTTGAGTGTTTTAGTGGCAAAATAAGAGGTCGACTGGAGTCAAGAGGGCAACTGAGGTCAATAATGTGCTGATGTGACCAATAGTGTGTGTGTGCATTTATGGATATGTTTGTGTGCTGCCCATGCATCAATGCACCAATGTTTACATGCATAATACTGTAAGTCTCTTGGTACAGCAAATACAGACGTGCGGTGCACACGCAAACCTTTTTGTATCCCTGCATGTCACATTAGACTGGCTTCTTCAATTACAATGGATTGCTTTTTCTTTTTTTTAGTGGACAGCGCTGAAGGCCCCAACAGCCCGGGGCGATAGCAGGCAGACAGGGAAGGACAGGAGCAACGTAGCAGCAAGCCTAGCATCCAGACTCAGAAGCATTAGGAAGCTCAATATGAGATATGACTGCAAAAGCTACATGCCCGTGTGCCTGAAAAGGTCACAGGCTTTGCTGGGCACTAATGTGTGAACGCAGTGTGCCATGGTTAAAAATATATAAATAAAAAAAGATAGAACACGTCAACATCTGCCCAGTATGCACATAGACTGTAAAAAAGAAAAATAGCAGGCGGAATGTGAAACTGTATAAACACGGCAAATTCAATTACAAACATCAAAATATCATCACACAAACAGACAGATAAGCAACTAAACGCAATGCAAATGTTCATCCAAAGGTGGAAAGATTAAAGATATATAGACAGAACATTGTAGTGAAAAAAAGATGCTATAATATATTAAACTAGACTGGATTCACTGTCAAATAACTAGCTATTACAACCATAACCTAACTCACTTACAAAACAGATCACATACTATTGGCCTTCAGAGTTGCGGAAATAAAGTGACTTCCTGTTAACCCATTCAAAAACACATTGCACATGACTGGAAACAGAAACCACAAAGCATAAAACATCCCACCGACATACATGCATGGATAAGCCAAGCAACGTCAACCATTAGGACGGAAATAGATACGCTATTATTGTAAATTTCTCCAATATGTACACAGTCAGCAGCTATAATTGGAGCAGCTTGAAAATGGCATGGATGCACACACACACACACTGTCTGATTTGGCTGAAGCAAAAGTCTATGTCTGGTTAAACGCACCACTGGACAAGACAGGCCACCCATTTATGTACGCTAGCACTCTTTTATGCACACACAACGCCAAGCTAGCATGTACGCTACAGTAGTTTCATCCACCCTCCCCTCATTACTGTGCCCATGAAGCAAAGATCACTGGCTATAAATATTTCAACTCGAGTCGGCTTAAGACATCCTTAACAGGCGCAAAACAAATTCGACTTCGGCCAAAAAAATCAACTCGAAGCAACTATATTTACAGTGAACTCATCGACTTTAGAGGAGATTATCCAATAAGATGGTATCTCTGAGTGCCCGAGATAATCCACGAAAATAAGATATGCATAATTCAGTGTTACTAATCTCCTTTGCAGAAAATAAAGCTACTCCCATTCTACTGTATGGTAAACAACTCAGCTAGCAGCTTTACTGTCATGTGACTCACTTTGGGCCTGGGGTGGTTACTTTTCAAGGTTCAAGACATGGAAGTTTACCTGAGATTTTTTTAAAAGCTTCACTAACTACCTATACCTTTCTTAGCACACAATTTGCCCCCTAGCCTCTTGTAGGTAATCCTTTGTATTGGGGAGAGACCTAATTCTCTTACTTAAATTGCACAGGGTACACATTTTAAGATACTTATACCATTTTGGGCAGACTACTGGGGCTCTCGTATTAAGATGCTGCAGACAGATGCCAAAGTTGAGTCTTGCCTTTGATATCCAAAATTTGACTTTGGAGTAGCTTCAAACCCTAATCAGGCCTGGGAGGCTGGAGGTGATAAGTATCCAAGCCAATAACCCAAAATGAGAGCTAGTAAGGGATCACACATCCACTTACACACACTCTGTCTCTTTAAGGTTATGAGTGGAAAATCTCTCCTCGGGATGTCACGCAGGGGCTGTTAAGACCCGACACCTGTCACCATCACCAGACCCTCGCCTATACCCCGCGGGACAAGGGAATCGGCCAAGGTCAAAGTCTTTTAAGGAACAAGGGAAGGGAGAAGAAGTGACTAACGACACTCAGTCACAAAGTATCACATCTGTCCAGTTCAAGCTAGACTCAGATTGTTTATGAATGTTGTGCATATGTAACTGTAGCTTGTGTGCTATATTGCAGATTTAGGTATTGACTGTGAGAGATTTATATATTAATTTAAACTCGTGATGAGCTCTTTGTGACAGAATATTAAGAAATTGTGGAGAGGGTTTTGCTAGAGTGAGGTTTCAGTTTGGATTAAGTTACACTTTTATTTACATTTTTCCTCTGCATTTGACCCAAGGATGTAGTGGGCGTTAGAAGTGCAGTTCCCAGGGACCCATCTCCAGATCTTGAGCCAGGATCTTGGTCAGTAGTACCTAGCTGGAGGATAAGTTGATGGGGGAAACTGGAGTGCACAAAGAACATGCAAACTCCATACAGAAATGCCCCAACTGCCCGGTTTGGGAATTGAACCGGGACCTGCTAACCACTTTGCTTATTTTGTATATATATATGTATTAAAGTAGTGTTTAAATCTGACAGTAATCCATTACTTTAAAAAAAAAAAACACACACATTCAGCACCTACATAACTGATCGGTACCAGGTGGTCATAAATAGAACCTCTGGAAACTCGTGTTAATTTTTATATTCCACTTGCAAAAAATATATATCTTCTCTCCTTCACACTGAACAAATCACTCTAATTTGTTTGCCTTCTGTTTCATATTACTGTATGGCAATGTCTAGGCCTGATCCTTGGGAAATAAGAGGACCTTAAGAATGACGAGGGGGAAAAATGTTTGAAAAGGCAGCGAAAACCTGGAGTCAATTTAACCTCATCCAGCTGAACATGTTTTGACAGCTGACGTGAGATGCTTCATGTTAACCATCAAAAAGTCCCAAAAGCTCTTCCGCTCTGAAGGATTAGAGGATGAAGGCTCTGAAAGGATACAATATTTTGGCCCTTTTAGTGTGTTGACCATACTGTGGGAAGCTGAGAAAAAGGCACTTCCTTGTTTTGACTGGCGGTCTCTTCAGTCCCCTCCCTCCTCTCCTCAGACAGAGAAGTGTGGCCAGGCCCAGTCTTTGGATAGATAATGACATCCTCCTTCTCCATTAATTGTAAGGGACACATCAAGCAATGGGGCTGACACTGCTGTAATTAAACTGTTCACACCAACGAGTTTATACAGGAACACTTACTCCAGTCTGAGCTATATGGTGAAGAAGTTATGATAATCTGCTAAAATGGGAAGATCATTGAATGGTGATATAGGTCATGCATGAATGCTCTGCCCTTTACTGTAATTTTTACGTTAACAAGGCCAGTGTTCATAATAGTAAAAAAAAAATTTAAATTATGATCTTGCTTAAAACAATCTTAATATTATATTTTTGCCATATCGCCCACCCCTTACATGAACATACACTGTAGATGTAGAAATCAGTGTTGTATACACATCAAAGGAACACATCTAAACCAGTTTGTGTGTGGACTGTAGTGCTCACCAAACAGGCCTTGAACCGGGGCCAGCTCTGCAGCGGTGACTGTGGAGTGTTGGGATTGACCCTGTATAGTTTAGAGAGCCTCTGCACAGTGCACACTTCTCTATCACTCCCTCTCTCTCACTCCCCCTACACCCTTCCCTCGCCCACTCCCCCCTGCTCCCTCCCTCCCCCACTGCCTGCTGCCTAGCCCCAAGTGCCCGCAGGCGCTGGAGATGCACGCATGCGTTTCCTCGCTGTGTGGGGCTTTGTCTGTTTGCAAGCGAGGACTGTACAGTAGTGTGTGTGTGTGTCTGTGTGTCTGTCTGTGTGTGTCTGTCTGTGTGTGTGTGTGTGTGTGTGTGTGTGTGTTTGTGTGTGTGTGTGTGTGTGTGTCTGTGTGTCTGTATGTGTGTGTGTCTGTGGACAAAAGAAGCAACCATGTCTACCTCTTCTTTCACTTGGCAATAATCACTGATGTTCCTTTTACATTGACTGTTTTTTGGTTTTTGACATAGCCGTATATTTGATATTCTTAACAAAAAGCCTCATCTGTTTTATGTCGGAGTACCAGTGATGGCGTGATAGTTTAATGTAAATGAAAACAATGTCTTTTCAACATTGGCGATACACATGTTTTGTTTTTTTTGTTCCAACAATGTGACAAAATCATTGTACCTCAACATCTCTGACCAATATAAGCTGAAGGAAACTGGTGTAGCATATCTGGTTTTAATATCTGGTTTGGTTTAGTAAGGTTTTAGATCTAGTCCAGACCTGGTTTTATCCTTATGCCCAGTTTAGACCTAGTTTTTCCCTGGTTTGGTCCAAGTTCAGTCCAGATTTTGACCTAGTTTAGACAGGACTTAAGGCTGGTGTAGACATAGTTAAACCCTGGTGCATTCATAGTCCTAATTTCGACCTGTTTTAGCCAAAATATTGTAGTTGCTGTTTGAATAGTGGATAGAATATCCCTATTGCATATACAGTACTACATACCAATGGTAGTTTAACATTTGCAGGAATGGAAAATATGTCAAAGTCTAAATACCTTTTACAATAGAGAATCAGTTTTAATATTGTTTTTTTTATGTATTTTAGATTATGTCTTTACTAATGCTGATAGACCTGGTATGAGTATGTTTTTGTGTACTGTATTTAGCACAGTCCTAGTGAACACCAACCACACTATTAACATTTATTGCTGTGAGACTCACGTGACTTGACACCTTTTTGAAAATATTCAAAACACTGCTGTGTTGAAAATGCTCCAGTAAGCTCTTCTTCCTGAGATCCACCCTTAATAAAACATGTTGGTGCTAGCCCATAACGCCCATCCCATGCATAGTGTTTTTCATATCTTCCAACCAGCTTTATTCTTCACTTTTAATCTGTGGTTTTTACATCCACGCCTTTCCCAATCCCATCTCCTGCCCTATGCCAAAAACACCCACTATCCAAAAAAACAAAACAAAAAAAAACTCTCTGTAGTCTGAGTCCCAAGTCTAGTCCCATGCATCCACAGCCGGGGCTTCCATGTGCGAGTGACACATAAATAACCAGGGCTGTCCGCCACCCAGGCAAATTCAAATGCACCTGTCAAAGTGATGAAGCACCCGCCCGCAGGGAAGCATTGTTTACATTTTCACTCCACTCTTCACAAAAGTGAGATTCTAATTATTTTCCCCACTGTAAATTAAAGCCAAGTAGGACAGAACTACCAACCGACTGGATGGAGACAGTGACAGGAGAAAGTTATCTATATACTTATCTATATGAACTCTGAACACTGTAAAACATTTAGATGCAGTACAGTCATTTGTGGGGTTGGTCAGTCACAACTTACTGATTCTTTTGATCTATTTCTATAATTAAAAAAAATAATAATTATAAAGTATTTAATTGACTTTTGGACAAGCACTGGATGCAACTTGGCTTTGAATGTTCAGTTTAGGAAGCATTTCTAGAGTGGTTTTATATATAAACTCTCTTGCTGGTTCAACAAAGTGAGACTATTTTCAGCATTTGTCAAATGGTGACATAGAAACTGACAAAGGGAAGAGGCTGATTCGCCTCAAGTCCACTCTCCTGCACTCATTACAGACAAGGTCTACACGACTGATCCAACTGGAATACATTATGCCCTCACACTTCATACATAATAATGTGCCAAAATGTGCTGTATTATTTTTCATACCAATGGATGGCACGTGAGATGAGAAGCAAAAGATAAAGTAAAAAAAGGAATAGGAAATTTTAATTAGTCCATGGGAACATGCAAATGGGGGTAAAATTAGACGAGGAGATAGACCTGGGAGGTAAGAGCATGAATGGTAATGATGGCTATCTCGTTTGGATCAATCATAAAGGGATGGGGGGACTGGCAGGCCTGTTGTGGCCATGCCTTAGGCTCCTGTTCTGGACTGTCGCCAGCCCGCCTCAGCCTGTCTGCCCATTGAGACTTTTGTGTGTCTCACAGATGTGTGCACTCAAAAGTCATCAAACATTTCATGTTTATTTTCACATATATAACTGCCTCTTTGGAGCACACACTGCTCCACCTCCTTTTTTAAATTCACATAAACATTACTTGATTATTAGTGTTCATTTACTCTCTGTGGACCAAGCTAGTTTCACAAGCAGACACACGTCATAGTTTTCTACAAGGTCAAGAGGTCAAGTTTGGGAACTGTTTTCATTGTCAGTGGGGACATGCAGTCGCAACAGAAATGTCTTTTTTTAAATGGTCAACTCTTGACACTGTGTTTATAACCAACATGTAACAAAGTGCAGAAAAAGGTCAGCCAGTGATATTTGTGACACATAAGGACGTGTGAGACAAATACAAAGTACAGTCTACCTCAGCCAGACACTGTCTGTCACTGTGGAAAATTACTGTTTAATCTTCACAGTGTCTGCCCTCTTTTTGCCTGTTAGTTGCAAGTTTAAATCCTAATTTAGTTATGAATATGGGTCACTATTTAAATATACCACTCAAATTAGGTGCTTTATCATCTAATCACTAATGAGACTTTAAAGCAGTGTAATAATATAAAAATGCACTGATATTTCTTCTTTAAGGCTTTTGAATACTTACCTATACATGCCTACATTTTGGTATGAAAGGAGTTTTTTATTTTGCATTTAAATGTATCAATGTATGGTGAACAAATGTAAAATCTCCCAGTGAAAAGTGTGACTATATTTGTGAGCCATGAAGCCTGTTGTTCTGCAGTGCCATCCCCACTTCCTGTGGCCCAGTCCCTCCCTCCTCTTCTGTGCATTTGCGGTAATGTCTACAAATCCTCAAATTTATGTCCTGCTGGAAAACATGGTTTGCCGTTTATAGTCCCTCTCTAAAAGAAATAAGGCCCGTCTATCCTGATGCAAGTCAAGGGACTGATGTGGACTCTATCAGATTTCTAAATACAGACCTCAACAATAAATCCTGACTTGATTGGCTTTCAATTGGGTTAGCTCACTTGAATGCTATCTGCTTAACCCACAGCTGGCCCGTCTGCTCCATGC
The DNA here is from genome assembly GCA_036025475.1 of Philypnodon macrostomus. Lineage (NCBI taxonomy): Eukaryota > Metazoa > Chordata > Actinopteri > Gobiiformes > Eleotridae > Philypnodon > Philypnodon macrostomus. Next base: position 24,512 of record JAVQKC010146688.1, on the reverse strand, counting down.
AGGCATTGAACCTAAATCAGTCACTTAGTGCTATCAAATGGAACAATGGTGGAGTGGAGAGAGCACTCAAGCTAGGGCTAGAAGCCAGGCTATAGCAGCGTGCAGCTCCACAAGAGACCAGAACAAGGTATAGGCCTCTAATGCTCTTGCCATGGTGCATTGCATGAAATGGCATCACCCTAACCGAACGCACAAACACCTTTTCAAGCTTTTGTCTGGTGTTGTCAAGTGAATTTCACATGCTAATTGGTGTAGGATGGCGGCATGGCTAACGTCTATTTTCATGCAAGCCAAAATCCATACATATGCACACCGCACTGAGGGGTATAAGCAGGTGTTTGTAAACAAAGTGACTGCGAGTATCCATGGTGCTCTATCACAACTGTACAGCTTGTCTTTCAATCCTGATCATAGGCAACGCTTCCTATAGGTTCACCTCTGTCCACTCCTGAGATGTTTATTCAAATGTACAATATATCAAACATGGAACATCATAAAACATTATCTCAGTTCCTATAGTTTTCCCCAGTGTAAGTTGAGGCCAAACTCAGCACGCACATACCAGGGCACACATACTCTCCGCCTTCAAGTGGAGAAAGTTTTCCAAGTAGTTTCTGAACCTCAAGGTGACCTCCTAATTGGCTGCACAATTATGGTTCGCCCAAAAATACTGCAAAAGACGAAAAAGGCAAACTCATTGAGCGGTCCGTGAGTGGCAGGGTCAAGCTGAAGGAGAGCTTTAATTTGGTGCTGTGTAGATGTCACCCGGTCCGCACTTATAAACGCTTAGCCAAACACAACTCTAGGCACTTCACCAAGAAAACAGTCATTACCACATTTGTAATTAGAGCCAGTGCATAAGCTGTGAACCAGACAGAAGCAGACAGGCTCCGTGAGAAGAAAGGGTCTCATTGTCACAAAGTCAAAGACCAGGAACACACAGGGGAAGGATGGCCAATAGATGTTTTTGGATAAACATGAGAGTAATGAAAAAGGACCTTGAGTTGAATATATTTTACCATTTGTCTAATAATATAGCTATATGTTTAGCCTCGTCCAGCAAGCGGCCTTGGACAGTGTAACAGATACATACATCGAACGAGAAGCTTTACAAAAAAACTTTATTGCGTGAAAGGGAAAATGCAGGATATTTTTTAAAGAATGTATTGAAAAGGATAAAGTATAAATAAATATAGCATTTTTGTTAAGCTCTGCATCACTGAGTTGATATCGATTATTAGTGGGATTTGATCTGACATTAGTGCCTTTACTGCTCTTCTTTTACACTACATAGCCTGCCCTATACTATATTTTGGCTTTATAACACTGTTTTTGTGCAAACATCTAAATAGGATTGCCATCTGTGAAACATGAATTCAATCTTTAGGCCAATGATCCAAAATATTGAATTTAATAATATACTAATCTGCCCTAATGCGTGTGATGAGCAGACTTGAAAGGCTCACCAGCAGACACTATCTAGGAGGGAGCTCCATGATCTTCACACATGGATGACTCCGAGTTACATGACCTATATAACATGTTACACGCTCCGCTTGCTCTCCACATCTCACCCTAACAGAGCGGGGCAGCACATTACAGGTGTGTGAGCTCCCAACACACAGTCTCACACACACACACACACACACACAATGACACATAAACAAGCACAAGCACCAGGATTAAACATATTTATGCATGATAGCAAATACAACCTGTTTCTTTACCTGCTGCTGATCCGGACCCATAGGAATTAATGTTATAATATGTTATTCAAGCTATTACTAAACCTTTCAAATGGGTCGGGTACTTTTCTGAGCTTTCTACCACATTTTAATGTAGTTTCCTTCAAACATGTACAATATGTTGTTTCTTTATGTTTGTATAATCCTGTGTGCTGAGGAGTCAAACTTCTACGGAGCTAAAAATGCTTGATTCGACATTTGTACATACAGTAGAGAACAAACCACATTTTTCTACTATACTTTTTATTGTTTGCATTAGCTGTAGTGGGTGTGGACAGTATGGATCATCATGTTCTGAAGGGACATACACTGAATTTGAGCTTTTCAGCAAATCAATAGCTCCCAAAACAGAGACTTTTTAAATAAATACAGCATTTTGCTAAGTTATAAAGCGGTAATATTTGTTCTTATTTCTTTATTTGACCTTTATTTAACCAGGAAAGTACTGTTGAGATTCAGAATCTCTTTTTCAGGGGAGTCCTGGCCCCAACTGAGCCCCTATTGTACATGTTTTTAGTCTAGAGTCAATTCAAAAAGTTTGAAGAAGCTTTAACTCGGGCTAATACTAAACTTTTAAACATTTGCTATTTTCTTCTTCCTAGGTTGCAGTGTATGACCACATTTGGACTGAGGAGGACCCACTAGTGGTTTCTACTGTACCAAGGGACGGCCCACCAAGGGAAAATGCGCCCCCACCCGAGGGTGAAACAAGCACCCATGTGATCATTCATACCCTGTTCCTAAGTGGACTGAAGCAAAAATATAGACAGTTTCTCAGACAACCCGATGGAGCTATCATAGAGGTGAGTGGATCAAGCAGAAATTGTTGTTTATCACGATTCTCACTTTCAGTTTACAAAATGTCGCACTACTAATTAAGCCAAAGAAAACGATAATGTACGTTTAGATTTTTTGAATGAAAAACTGAAGCAAGCATTAAGTAAGCATCACTGTAGATCAACCAATCACGTCCTATGATTTTACTAACTATCCTTGAATTTGTGGTGTCAATGGTGACAATGGAACCTGAAACACAAATATATTTTAAATGGCCAGATTATATATTATTGGTTAAATCTGGAGTAAAGGTTTATTGAATTGTAATTTCGCCCAAAGAATATAAAAAACCTTTAGTTTCTTTCAATGCGTCAATTTTCTCACAAAAATGTCAGGTCAGAAAGTTACTCAAGGATTGTTGGCTAATTAAAAGTGGTGCTTTGTGACAAGTGCTGCGGTAAAATGAATTCACTCTTTTCCTCAATCATTCTGACACTTCCCCAGGAGCGACCTAGATGATGGCTGCAACAAAATTAATATTTGGAAGTTTTAATGTGATTTGAACTGAAGGTGTGTGTATGCGTATGTATGTATGTATGTGTGTATGTTGAGGGGGAGGTGGTGTATATGCAGTAACAATTAGCTTTGAGGCGGTGTTGTGTTCTAATGGTTCTCCGTCTCTGTTTGAGCGATGGTGAGTTTAAGTGAATAAACACGCAGCGTGCTATATTTATGACTTGTATGGGACTGTCAGTGCATATGTTGCCTCTAGACTTGGGCATTCAGTGGAGCAGACATCTGGGGATGGTGGAGTTGTAGCCAAAACATAAACTCATCCACTAAATTTTATTTTCTAAAAAAATCACTTTGTTTTTATTAGATCTATACATAAATGCAGATGTTGGCCGATGTTTACACCTACTTAGCGGTTGTAAAATAATGGATTTTTGACATTTAAACTGTGAAAGCAATCTCTGTTCCGTAGAGGCAGCCACATGTGAAAGAGAGGCGTTAGCAGTGGTTCTCAGTACGGTTCACACATACAACACAGGCTCTCCCTATTCTTTTGCAGTTCTAGACCAAAGGTAGGGTTGGCATAGACAGACTTAAGACCTGGTTTAGTTTCAATTTGTTTAGTCCTGGTTTGACTACCAAACTGAACCTGCAGTTTTGTCCAAGCTTAGACCTGCTTTAGTGTATATTTTGTTCCTTTTTTATTATATATTCTCCCTTATTTTATTCAATTCTTATTTTTAGTCCTGATTTATGTTTATTGTCCCTCAATAAAATGGTCCCTGGAAAGTCAAATCTCTCATGTGAGTGCATTTTCTCAATACCTTCACTCTCACACACTATGTCCCCTGGGTGCAGCTTTCTGTTCTTTGCAGCTTAACTGACAGGGGCCTCCCATGGTTAAAGACAGCAATAGCACCCTCTTTCACCCGCTGGTACGGCAAGTGATAACACCAAGCAGCCAGTGCATGATGCTGGCTTTTACATATTCAAATCTAATCCTCCCCTGAATATATAGACCAGTTTTATGCATAGACTTACATCCAAGAATAACCAAAGGGCATCTCGAGCTCTTGCCAAGAACACTTGAGCTGATTTTATTAGTGGTTCATATAATTCCAAATGCAATATAGACAAACTGGCCTTAAGATGTGAGGTGACAGCTCCTTAGAGAAGAATAACCGTGCAGCACTCATACAGAAATTAAATAGATAAAAACATATATGGAGTGAAATATGAGATGCAGTGACCACAGTTATGCAGTCTTGGGGTATTTGATTTATGACATTTGAAAGCAATTTTATAGCGTTGCTAGCATGCACTGATTCGTTTATTCACTTCAGAAGCTTGAGTTGCATTTACGCTAAAGGAGAAGCAGCACGGATCTTGTTTAAAGATTTGGATATTATGTCATAATATTGATAAAGCAATTATTTAGCTTTACATACATTCATTATGATATGCACAGTAGTAGAGTGTTTAGTTCTCCTGCCTCCCATCACACCATCTCAATGGTGGGAGTCTGCAACTCCTCTTTGTGCAACCATGGGTTCTCTCAGCCTCAAGAGACAAATTTTGCATTTTGCATGCATTTTAGGTAAATTTGGTTACTCTAAATTAGCCCTAGTGAAAAAATATAAGAGTGAATGTCTGTCTCTGTGTCAGCCCTGCAACTAACTGGCCACTGTTCAGGGTGTATACTGCCTAAGGCTCATGGTTGCTAGCATAAGAAATTGAAATAATAGAAAATTATTTATTTCATATTTATTACCACATGTTACTGTTTTAATGTATTCATTGCAACATAAAAAAATAATGACTCTCTATTTGCTGCCCCAGTAAGTTACGGACTTCTTCTGCTACTTAAGAAGTCTGTTTCCATTTACTGAGGAAATATTGACGGATGGCTCATTTCCTTTGAGGAGCTGTGTTTTCTCAGGCAGTGTCCTGGACGCCAATGCCCCGAAGGACCTACTCCTCCCTTAGACTAACATGACCACAGCTCTAGGGGCCAGCCGCTTTGCATAATACTCACTCATTTACGCCCAAATTTGTCTGTAGCGGAACACCTCACAAAGCCAATTCCTAGAAGAAGGGCCCAGAGCTATAGGCACTGTTAGACTCTGTTTGGAAATTAACAACGAGGTGTGTCCTGTTTGATTTGCCATAGGAGTGAGAAAAAGTTAAGTTCTAATGTTTATGTAGACATGATCTTATAGTTCTGTATCATGTTCTGGAAATTCATAGTTCTAGTCCATGTTTAGGCCTGGATTAGAGAGCACGGTCACCCAATGCTCCTGACAGGGTTCCCCAGTGGCATTAAAGGATGGATCAAATATATTCTGTTGACTACCTACAAGAAACACGCCGATGGAGTGGAGGGGATAATCATGAAGTTGTTTATTGTAGAATATCTTGATAATGGACTCTTTATGGACTTGCATATTGAATTGTGTTTAAAGAAAGTTAATATTAATGATCCATCATATGCTCACAATCTTTGTTTTGCCCTGGGCTCTGCAACATTGACCACATTGAAAGAATCGTATAGCTCAATCGCAATGCACAAAAAAAGTTAAAGCTATGTTCCCATCAGCATCCCCCAATAAAAGACATTAAAGGTAAAGTGAGGTGTAGCTTTTCAAACACTCATTACCTATAAACAGATGTTGCACAGCTGTCCGCCTGCACAAAACTGTTAGGGCTGATATTACGAAGAGGAAATGCATCTATATAAGCTAGGACCTTCAAGAGATCTCCTCATAACCACTCTGTCTGGAGAAACAAGATGGCTGATGAAGAAATTAATGCAGGCAAAGTCATTATCTCGCCTCCTAAAACCACAGTGGGTTTATGTCCCCCCGTGTCGCGTTTTCTCCCGGGCTAGCATTTAACTGTCGATGGACTTATAAAAAGATAGGACAAGCCAACTGTGCTCTTTTTTGTCTCCTGCGCTTCCCATATGGGAGACGGCGGCATATGCAAGAACTGGCTCGGCTTCTGTAAAACTTCCATTAAAGATGCACAACTAAGGCTCTGCCAGCTTGAATATTACCTAGCACGCCGCAAATTATTTATGGCTCGGAAAAAACGCTGATGATGGCGCATCTCCCGTAACGTGTAAAAATAAAAAACACTTTTCTCTGCAATTTTAGCCCGGCTCGGAAATAAAGACGATGCAGTTTATTCACAAACAAATGATTTTATGGCATTGATCGTGTTTTCAAAAATGGAAGACTTTTTACACTTAGAATACACTTACAGTAGAGAAAACTTCTCACAAAACATCTTTGATACAGTCTCACACAATAAACTATAGTCCCCATATCAAGCCTCCCTGAGTCAGCCCTTTGTCCATCCCTGCATCTCTCTCAATGACTCATTGCCGGACCCGTATTGACCTAATTTAGCATGCAGAGAATATAAAGAAGTTAACCTTTAAAAAAACACCTTGGAGCAACATTAATTGACAAGCCGCATCACACACACACACACACACACACACACACGCACGCACGCACGCACACGCACACACACATCCCTCCACCCAGTCCCTTTTATAATTACTCTGCTGTGTGTTTGATTGCTGCCGCAGAGCCGGGGACCCACGCTTCATTTGCTGTGAGGTCATCGCTGGCCCTCACAAATATTGAATATGATTTGAACAGGAAGTGTGTGAGAGAGAACTACACTGTAAAATTACAAATCAGAAACTGACTTCAACTCAGACTGCAGCCACACCAATGATTGAGAGGATTTTGCAGTCAGTTTTCTTGACTTTTGTTACACTTTGAAATTTTTCACTTAGTCCTGTTAGGGGTCATTGGACCAAACTATGGGCCTTAGGCAGGGTACAATGTTGGATAATGGTTGGTTTATCACAGAGTTGACACAATTTTACTTTCACCATAAATCTCTCAGAGCAATTTTTGACACATCGTATGTACACAATACTTAACTGTACTTATTTTGTTACCTAGATTTTTTAAGTAAGGTTAATAAGTCACATTTTACAGTGCTGAGGGATGTCCTTGGCTTAGTACTGTATGTTGCATGAGGAGATTAATACCTCCCTGGCAGCCATATCTGCTTAGCAGGACGACTCCTCCAAAGTACACAGCATGTAATTATCTGGCAAGTTCATACTAGTTTTAGATAAAGACACATCTCTCAGCTTGGCTCAATTGCTCCTCTATCTGTGCAATATGCAGTTTGCAGAAGTTCGAAAAATGCAGTCTATATTTTGACAGGCCTATCTCACATTACTGTCATGCAGAGTTGGGGAGAGAAGCCAAAAATGATACTCAAGGAAAAGTTATTGTTACTTCTAGATAATATTACTCATGAAGAAGTAACAGGTAGTCATGTACTGATGTAGGCAGGATTTGGTGAAAAAATGAATGTCTAACGCCTGGTTTATTTTTTTATATTCTGGTGTTTCCAAACAGTCAATTAAAATGAGTATAAAAAAAATACAGTTGGGCAAAACAATGAAAATAAATGCACACACAACATCATTTTGTATTTTTTTTATTCAAATGCAAACAGTTGGGTTGTTTTAAAAAATATACTCAAGTAATGTTATTGTTACCTCAAAATACTTAAAATATCTCAAGTGAAAATGACCCTGCTGACATGACAGAAAGTCTTAATAAGTTGCCTACTCTTTTATTTATGTCTTTGATATATTTGACCTTGCTATTGAAGACACGGTGCCAAAAGTATATGATTTACTATGAGAGTGCAGATCATACCAGTGTGACTGAACATGCACTTCATATATTTATTCAAAAGTAGGCCAACCCAGAGTTAGGAGAGCACAGTTTCCCCTCTGGGATCAAGATGTAGTTTGCCATAGAAAGAAGTCTCCATTTCTGCCTAGTTCATTTCACCAGGACCGAGAGAGAGACAGGACAACTCCGCTCAAGGCCCTAAGCACAATTCTGCCAATCTCCGTCACTGTCATACAAGTTTAACCTGTAGTATGTAAATGCCCGATAAGGCCCGGGGCAGCTAAAGAATGGTCATTTATTGGTAAAAGTTTGTGTGCGTTTGGTGTAACATGCTCTGTGGATTTTGCCGAAGGTGATCGGTGACATGGAGGCAGTGGACAATGGGAAGAGGATGGAGCCCTCAGGTCAGAGCTCATACAAGGAGAACACTACCCAGCAGCTACGAAAAAGAAAGAGACTATTTGGCCGTAGGTGATTTTGAATATGTTACAAACTCAATGTTTCTGATGCAATCGTTTGAGATCAGTGAATCAAACTCAGTGTTTTTTAGTAGGTCAATTCAAGGTAAACTATTGTGTGCAAAGTGAAATATTTAAGCTCTTTATTGGAATGACTGAACCTTTGTGTCAGAGAAATTAATTATTTTATAGTGATCAAAAGTAAAGACTAAAATGAATGAATGAATTTTTTTTACATAAATAGTTTTCTTGTCCCTAGGATTTTGTCGTGTCGAGCCAGTAGGAAGAGGTTGTGGCTCCAGCTCTGCACCGGAAGATCTCAGCCAATGACAATAAAGGAAGTGATGGACATCTCACTGTAGGTCAACATGCAAACTGTCACTTTTACTGTTTGCTATCGAGATGTATTGTATCTCTAATTTGAACTACAATTTTACATTTCTCTCACAGCAACTATGGGCTATATATATACTCTTAACATATACTAAAGTCACCAATTCTAATACAGAGGAAGGAAACCAGATTATGCGGAGGAAACCCACAGTTACACGTTCAGGCTCCACCCAGAAATATCACAGTTGGCTGCACAAATATTGAATCCACATGATGTACAGATATGAATCATAATGAATCATAATGAATCATGATGAATTCTGGTTGTTTAAAATGTATGTAACCATGTTTATGTCAAGGACCATAACTATTGTAGGGTATATCATGAAGACACTGTAATAATGTCATAAACAGCAACAGCTTCTTTCAGCACTTCCCTCACATGAAAAATGAAGATCTTAAAAGTCACTAATCAGAAGACAGTGATAAAATATCAATATTGGCTTCACATTAAGCAGGATACTTGGGGCCAGCTTGATTTGTATTGGGTATTTGTCTGCTCGCCGGTGCTCAGTGTAATGAAGAGGCTCACAAATCAGCACATAATGGCCGCCTACTTACACATATTGCTTAATTAAAGGTTGTGAGCTTATTAGCATGTGTCTCTGGTGCAGGGCACGGGGTGTTGTGAAGAGGGGCCGCTGTGGTTGAGGGCGAGGTTTTAAAGGGTTTATAGATGGCTATCCTGTCATACTAAAGCTATAGATGTTAATATTCTGTCATTTTCATTGATGATGATTCTCCTTTATGGCCAGCCATTACAGATAAACTCCTGGGTCCGGTCGGATGGTGATGGCACCCATTCAGGCTCATCATTAACACCTTACTGTGGCCCTTGTAATGTAATACTGCTATGCTATATTTCATTGTATATATCTTTCACAGGTTTTTCTCTTTTTGCTGAGACACCGAGACCAAGCAATTTCCCTGATAAAAAACTAAACAGTATATATATATTTTTTATATATTTTATAAACAACAAAGATTTTCAAAATGTAAATTTAAATTGAAATTACAAAGAATAGTTTCTTCATATTTTTGTGCTGTTCCAGTGCCTAGGCAGGTTCTTTCCCCTGTCCTTGTTTTTGACACTATCCAGAATAGAGGCCTAATGTGCTCTAATTAGAGATCATTCCATTAACAGTGACAGTGGCTGAATTCAATCAGCCTCTCACTGAACATGAAGCAGACACTGATGTCACAAAGATGGCATGAAGCTGCTCTCTCTGCATTACTTATACTGTAAAACTCAGCAGGTGTATTCAATTCAAATATGTTGTGAAAACAGATTATGTAAGTTTTTATAACTATTTTGAGTTTGATCAATTTAGTCCATTTGAATTGCAGTACTATTTAAATACAATATTTTGACAAGGATTAGGAGGATATGTATTTTCATATTAGTGCTTTTAATGCAAGTAACGTAACAAAAATGTCAAGTTAAAAATCACAGTTCTACGGTGGCCCAGAGAGCTCAACATGTTAACAAAAATCAAAGGTCTCAGTTCAAAACAAACAAAAAAACTTTAAAAACTCTATTATTGACATGTTGACTTCAGATATGAAAAAGTATTTAACAGAACTAGGTCCAAATAACTTTTTTATAAGACACACTATTGGGTTTTACAGTGTAGTCTAATGAATGTGTTTTATCCTTTGAACCAATGTTTACTGTTATTTTATTTTTCAGTAGATTTATATTTGAACAGTCTTTGTTGTGCAGTTGTATTGATGTTAATACGTTTATATAAAAAACACTGAATTTAATAAATCATTGACGTTCTCTGAAATGTTTAACCTACCTTTGTGATTTAAGCACTCTGTAGTCTACAACTTGGGGCAGAAGGTGTAGATGCGGAAGGGGGTAAAGGTATTTCAGTGGTTCAAATATTTGATCACTAATGACAAACACAATTTCTCAACAATTTAAATTTCAAATTGAACCCTGGGAGCAATTACATTTGTGGTGGAGAAAGATGCCTCCAGGGCCGTTTGCCACACATTTGCTGATTTAAGTTAAAAGAAAAGCTTTTTGCAGAGCTATCATAAGGGAGACGCAACTTTTTGAAGTGGATCTGCTTACAGCCACGCCGACCTGGGGACGTTACTGGAGAGTGAGAAAGTGAGAAAAATAAAACATAAAAAGAAAAAAAATAGCACTTTGTCTAATTCTATATTTATGTAGCCCTCAGCTTGAGGTGTGCACATAAAACAGTTTGTATTCAGAAGTGCTGCGCTGATCGTTATGTGGAGAGTTCACATGGGCGAGACTTAAGGCACTGTTGGGGGGCACAGCTCAGCCTGGTTCATTTGAATAAAGTTAGCCAACTCAATAAAAAAGAATTAACATTACTACTTTTTCAGCAACGGCAATGTGGTGCTTTTATGTGAAACTGAAATCGTACATATATTCAATACAAACTAATGTTTTATGTTTTTCTTTTGATCAGAAGGACATGGTATTTCCCTGGTGGTTCATGCAGGTGAGAATGGGCTGTATTCTGGTAAATATTAAAAGCCAATATTTATTTGTATATACGCTTATGCTGGACAGGAGCTAGCACAACATGAGCGAGTTCATTGCAGAGCTGACAGCCGTTCAAAATGCCTGTGCATATTCTGGTAAGTGGGGGCCACAGTTGAAGCTTGAAAATGCACCCAAAAATTATATTTTCAAAACTGGTAAATGGCATAACTTTTTTTTTTTTTTTTTTTTTTTTTACGGTATTCATTGATGTCAGCTTCTATCTATGTGCCATGAGTTTGCATTGGCCCCTAACCTGCTCCACCAGTGCCCCAGTAGAAACAATCCTATGAAAAAGATATAGCCACTCTTGAAACCTCTGTCAGTTTGTTCTGCCCGCGTTGCATTCTTCTCCACTGACCCTGAACGTGATTTCCTGGTGCTTAAGCCGTAGAAAACACACACGGTCGGCCTGTATCAAGATGTCAACATCGTGCCATATTTCTGTGGCATCTGGATAGATCATTTGCCTCCCTGAACACATATTTATTTATTTCTCTTCATCCAGAGAGTAGTGTCAGGCAGGCAGATGTCCTACTCACTGGAAAAAAAACAAAAACAGAGGAGGTAGAAAAGGGGGAAATATATGAATATGCAAATGTTGTCACAGTGTGGAACCTTGTAATGAGTGGGAAGTGTTGTCGATGTCATTATGCAGAGGTCATTGCTTAATGCCAGGCAGCTGGGCCCAGCGTCTTCTCTCGGTGTGTTCCCCCAGCCGCCCCTGTCATCTCACAGCAACTTCAACACAACTACAGGCTGGCACAGGAAAACACGAGGTCACACACACACACACACACACACACACACACACAGGAGCTACATACGGCTTTGAAATTTGTCCAACATCAAAATTTGCGTCTAGTTTTTACAGACTTACAAGGCCTGGTATTACATGATTTATTTCTCACTGGCCAATATGACAGGTATATTTTGAAAGTTACTAGGCACTGATGATTTTCACTAGCTGCTGTTTATTTGCCAAAAACATTTTTTGTGTTGTATGATGACAAGAATGTGCTAGAATTTGTTTTTTTTTTACAATTTCTTTATATATTAGACAATTTTATATAGACACAATTTTTTATATATATATTTTTTTATTATCATATGAGAATTAAATTAAGGCGTTGTAGTTTCTATAGGTTCTATCGTGTGCATTTCCAAACTATATGTATACATAAACTGGACAGTCACCAATGTGAGTGGAATGTCTAGTCATGCCATACACCTATTTGGCATGTTGGCTAGTGCAGTGGTTCCTAAACATGCCAGTGCCAGTTTAGATAAACCAGGACGAAACTAGGTCAATAGCCAGGACTATACCAGGACAAAAAGCTGTATCTCCTAGTATTCATATGCCTAATGCAAAACTTCTCATACATCTCTTTAAAGTCTATGGTTCAAAGGTATCCCAGCATGCATCTCTCCCGTTCTTCTTCTTCCTCACCATCCTTTTGATCATGTTTTGGAGATTGCTGATGTAGCTTCCTGCTTGTTTTTCTGTCTCCCTCTTGCATCTTTTTCTTCAGTTTTCCGCTGGCGTGTACCCGACATTGAGCTATGAGGCTAATCATTAGGTAAACCCATCGCTTCTTCTCTTCATGCACTTCTTCAAATAATCCGGGCTTTGAATGCTAAAAATGTAATGAACTTCACGCTCCATTGTGTCTGACATTGCTTAATTAATGGGTGCATTTAAAGTACATAGGGCCCGGTAATTGATTTATATGCATGATTTGCGCATACAGCTGTTGGTTTCCTGTAGGAGACTCATCACTCAAAAAATGGCGGTGCTGATGGGGCTGGCTTAGGTAATATCACCATGTTCTGTTGCCCGAGCCACCCCCAGGAAAATAGTGCCGCATATAGTCATTTTTATGCTGGCACTTTTTTCCTTTGGGATGTTCGGGAATGACATAAAATTTTGTTGGGAGCAATTAAATTCCACATTTTCAAACGAAACATAACAAACTTAGCCTTGGCGTAGTTTCGTTAGTACTTTATTTCCACAAGGATTCTGATGAAGATAGTTGGACCTAGTTAGCTTGGTACCTCATAGAGCAATTACACTTGCTCTAGCCAATAGAAGACTGAGGTTTGGCCCATTCCCTCGGACTGTCTGTGTCTGGGTGACTTCCACATGGACAGCTTGCACTACTGCACCTGTCACGGAGGACTACATATCATCAGCAGTCATAGCAACTATGGGAATTAGTATTCTAGAGGAGACTTTAAGAATTTGTATGTTCACACAGTTTGTTTTTTATTGATCTTATTCCTGTTTCGAGTGACTGCAGCCTAACTATGGGCCTTAGGCGGAGTACACCCTGGAAAATAGCCTAGTTAGTTGCAGGGCTCACACAGAGACATATTACATACACAACAATCATTCACTCATTAGATTTGGCAGGTCAGTGTCTTTCTGTCTTATTTTTATATTTTACTTTTAGCAGTTTTTACGTTTGTCAGTATCAGTTAATGAATAAAATATGTCTTTACGCGTATCAACTATATTGTGTATGTAAATTTATCTTGTATAAATAATAAGGCTCTTAACCCCACCCATGCAGAGTTACCATCCATTGACTATGGCCTTTATGCTGCGTCCTGCTCCACACCAACACACTGTGGTTATAATTATTGTTTTGTGTCAGGCTCGGGAGGTCGCTGCCCTCTAACCATTATTTGGTTTTGGACGGACCCTCTGTGGAGCCAAGATCAATCTCTCACCTACAGAACATTCCAGCATAATTCTATCACCGGCATATTGATTTTTCCATGAGCGGGGCCTCCATTGTGTGTTACATTTTCATGCACAATGCCTTATAGGGGGATGCAGCACCAACACATTAACCATTGCAAACATACACACACAACCACACCTAGTTGTTCATTAATTCATTTTTGTAGACAGCCATAGGCATTCCTGTGTGTAAAAATGCATGCATCGGCATATTTAGTGGTTTTAGATGTGAACACACACCCATACACATAGGCCTTATTAAAGCACCGTGTCTTCATGGGATATCTGTTCACAGGTGTGTGGAGCCTATCTCAACTATGAGTTTTAAGCGCTGGGTTGACAGAGAGACATGTACAATACAGACAGAAAATCATTGAGTTTCACATCCATTCACTATAGGAGCAATTTAAGGTGACCAATTGTACTAACACCTGCTTTGAATAATGTGAGGAAGCTGGGGAGATCCTACAGTAACGCCTAATTCACGCTGACTCCGGTACGGTATGGAACGGGCACCGCAGAAGCTCTGGCAGAAAAAGAAGCCATTGAAGTCGGTGCTCATTGAGGTCCATACACACAGCATACAGCTCCGTGCTCCACGTGCACCAGCGAGAGGGGATTTACCTGGACACGAACAGCACACGGATCACACTCGGTGTGAATCGCAGTCCGTACGGAAACCGCTCCGCACACGTACTGCATTCAGTGTGAATGAGGCTCGAGGATTGAACCCTCAATTACCTGAATATTTCACCCTACCTTTCCCAATTTGGAATAGCCTATCCCTGCAGCTAGGGGCCTTAGGTGGGGTACACCCTGAACAATGGGTGAACCAGTTTTTATCCATAACACAAAGACGTAATACACTGACAGTTAACCATTCACTCTCATTGACAAGGGGCCATTTAGATTCACCAATTCTCCTAACACATAAAACAAAGCACCCAGAAAGAACCCACAGTTATGATCGACCCAAGAATCAAACTGGAAACCTCCTTGTTGAGAGTGCTAACTAACACGCTACCTCCATATTTCACCCTGTCTCTCTATTTTTTCTTCTCATTCGCATATTCATCCATTCTGCACTTTTCATCCATTTTTGGCCATCTGACATTCTTTGGAATCGCAAAACCCAGACAGACAGAGGGAGAGGGAGTGATGTGAAAGGAAACAATGTGTGTTTATATGACAAAGATGGAGGTGAGCACGAAATAAAGGGAGGTTATTGCCATCTATAACATGGCTGGACAGGGGAGGGTGATTTGGATTTAAATAATGTATTAGTTTTTCACAGCCACCATCCACAATGCCTCACACTACTATGAAACATAATAGGTGTGTGTGTGTGTGTGTGTGTGTGTGTGTGTGTGGGATAAAACTGCATGTCTTTTAGATGCAAATGAACGCATGTAAAATGGTTCGATGTTGGCTGATCAAGTCAAATTGTTGTAGCAATAAAGCTACTATTCTGAAAAGAGGTGGTCTGGCTGAACAAGAAGGGAAGCAAAAAAAACATTATAGGGGAATTTGTCAAAAGCCAATAATCACTGTGGTGCCGGAGAGGAGCACTATATCATAGGCTCCAAATCAATATCACATTACTTTGTAGTATGGGGAGTATATACAAGACTCATCAAATTGATTATTTTTGATGCAACAATGGCAGTTTCATTTAACCCTCCACGACAACTGTTGTTCAATTACCGGAGCTGTGTGTGTGTAAAGTTGGAAAGAAAAATGTAGAAGAAGACAAATGGGTATTTATTTGACTAAAATAAAGCTTTGCCCGGAATAGAAATGAGGAATGTGTATGTCACGGTCTGGTTAAAAGATGACTTCTTTCATTGGACATTGAAGTTTCATGAATATATTTTCCGTGGGCCCAGGAAAAACAGAATTCATCATGAAGTTGGTACAGGCCCATAATGTCAAAGGGAAGATTAGTCAATTTCCCAATACACTGTGTGGTAACTGTGCCTCACTGGACTCAGTACCCTATGTGGAATTTTAAATGGTGCAAATTTGAACTAGCTGGAAGTTGCAGGAATACAGGAATAAGCAAAGCAGATGAATAAACTATATTATTGAGGGAGCTGTTTTGTAAAGTATACATGTACCATTGATAGGTACAAGAGTGCTTTTTTCATCCCTGTTGAGTCTGGTAAGAAATGTCCAATGCATGGACTCGCCACTTGAAAACAAGTCTCCATATTAACTAACAACCATCCAACTGTTGCTAAGAATGGATTGTACCAACGAACTCCATCCCTTAATGGCTCCAAGTCTTCACTATGGGGCCATCAGGAGAGACAAGGCGCTGCGGCTCCTCGATGATTAAAAAGTCATTTCCTTAACTGTCCTCCCAGGATTTGCAAAGCCTTTTTTTGTAAGAAAACATTAAATTGCTCCAATCAAGCATAAACGTCTCCTGCTTGTGCGTAATTTGTACCGCCGTTCACATACTGGGTACTGATTTGTCATTCCTTTCCTTTGGCGCTTTTCCCAACCGCCTTGATCAACAATTAATGGTTGAAATTGCTTCCCTGTTACTTCTGGTTGTAGAGACAGATGTAGCAATGCAGACATAAAAATATGAGAAAGCTGTTCAATTCAAATAATGGGCTTTATGTATAAACTTTATTAACTTGAAGTTGTATAAAGAATGGAGTAAAAAGCATTGCTCCAAACCTGTGCATGTGTTTAATGTGCTATATTTGGAGAAAACTCAAATATATTAAATAATCCCATTTAAATCAACTATCTACATTGTAGCATGTAAACCTTAAAGCAGTTTAAATGTAGCCTTATTTGTATAATTCCTGTTACAAAGCTCCTAATGCTCCAGTTTCTGTTTCTTGTGCCTCTCCCCCACTCGGCCCTCTCACACAATGACCTTTAGTGCTCTTTTCTTCATTGTGGGGACAGGCCGGGCCCTGGCATCTGATAGAATCAATATTCTATTATGATAGTGCGTGGAGCGTGTGGGGCTTTACAACTGGCCTGTAATAGTCTCTCTATTTCATCCCGTGGCAGCCATGGCCTGAGGGATCAGCCAGGCTTCTCGGGGCTCTATGCTCCCAGCGTCGCCCCATTTCCATTAACACGGCAGGCCTTCGGCTACCAGGGGACAATCAGTGTGACCGATAGATGGGGTTGAGAGAGAGTCCAACCCCAATGCAGTGTGTGTCAATAGGCTGTGTAATAGTCCAGCCTGGGTGAAATGTTACTTAAATGGCTTTACAGTTTAAAAGATAGAGTAGCTATTCTCTTTGTTTTATGTTCATTTATGTTAAATAGAATTTGAAATTTTTAATGTTTTTTGTATTTGTTTTGTGCATTATTATATTTATTCTAGCAGATCGGTTCTACTTTGAGCAATTATGGACAACTAATGAACCAATAATGCTATAATAAAGAATCCATTTAATTCACATTTGAATATACCAGCACAGAATATTTTTTGTTGAGAGCAGACTGAAAATGGCCGCCCAAGGTTGAAGCTGGTATTTAAAAATGGATCCACTTTACATGAATCAGACCTTGGTCAGGATCCACGGCGCCCCCTGCCCTCGCACTCCAACATGTAAAACAGTTGTTGATTGGAAAAGTCATGGGTCGCGCCGTATCTGCATGGAGGCAGTACTAAAGTGAAATGTTAAGCTATTAGAGATCATAGCACCAGGCAGACCTCCATAAAACATGTATGCCATTGCAGCTGCCTTTGCAAATAATTAACTGATATGAGCGTTTTACTCAGCCAAATGCAGTTAGGGCTCTAAAAATCCTTGCATTTAAATGTCATTCGAGTTGTATTGTGAATTTTTAATCTCAGGCTGTAAACATTATGAGGTTAACAGGGCATGCTGGAGGAGGCAATGTGCTATCGTCGGGAGAGCTTTCCAGAATCCATTTCAGTCCAAAATGTCAGGTTTAACTGTAAAATACATTACAACTAGGTCAGATTCCACTCTTTATAAAGTTGTTTGAATGGATAATATTAGTTAAGCCACAGAAACAAGAATGAACCCTTTAAGTAATGGTCAATGTCCAAGGGCCCTTTAAAGTACTACCTACAGAGGAAGGTAGAAGTGTGTTGAAGGCAGTGGTTTTCAAACTGTGGTCCTGAGGGTCTGCAGGTGGTTCACGAGAAGATGTGCAGTGGGTAGGTGCTCGCCCTTCAACCAGAGGGTCGGTGGTTCGAGTCCCCCGTCCAAGCACACGCTGTCGTTGTGTCCCTGGACAAGACACTTAACCTGCATTGCCTATGAATGAATGAATGAATGAATGAATGTGGTGGTGGTTAGAGGGGCTGTAGGTGTAGACTGGCAACCACCCCCTCTGTCAGTGTGCCCCAGGGCAGCTGTGGCTACACAAGTAGCTTACCACCACCGGGTGTGACTGTGGAGTGAATGAATAATGTAATGTAAAGCGTCTTTGAGTCTTGAGAACAGCGCTGTAAAAAACGAATGCATTATCAACAACACCTTTTGCAGTTCAAGTCTTAGGAAGGGCCTTGAATCCATCCTGATTAAGTCCTATTCATTTCTTGGTTTATTCCTGGTTTAGTCCTTGTCTAGACCTGTTGTAGGCCTGTTGTAGACCTGTTGTAGACCTGTTTAAGTCCTGAGATCTGAGTCCAACTTGAGTTAGATTTATCTTAGACCTACTTAAGTTATGGTTTAGTCTTGGTTTTGTCTCAATGTAAGGGATTTCGTAAAGAGTTGTATTTGTTGTGAAAATATATATAGGCCCTTTAACCTCCATAGCACAAAGATTTCACTAAAATGGAGGGATTGTGAAACGCCTGGTATCCTGGCTTCAGTTCTGTGATTTATCTTGCCTTGAGTCATAATTTGGTCGGAACCCGCAGCGAAATATATACTTGGTTAAATGCTATGACTTGGAGTTGAAATAAACAAATCCCTAATGCCCTATCAATGTCCTTCCTGTTGGAACCAGAAGATATCCTTTCACTTACCAAAAGGAAAATATATCATCAGATAAATGCTCCCTAGAAATGGGAATCCAGGGACAGGCTTAACCACTTCTAAGGCCTGCTTCCCCATAGACTTGTGTTTATGATAAAGAGTAATGAATGGAAAGTGGATTTTATCAGTGAAAGATGGAGGCATGGTTAGCTTGAGTGATGCTTTTTGTCCCACATGGCACAATCAAGGCCTATTTTTGAAGGAACGTCCCCTGAGTCCCGGTAGGCCTATTTTAGTGGATATTGGCTGTGGGATTTCAAGGCCCTGGTGTACAGTAGAGGATGGAGGTTAGCCAGTTATCTGCAGATGCACAAGTACTGCGTGCCATGTAAATCACACAGGCGCTTCTATGATATGTGGTTCCAGATTCCAGATTCAATCTAGCGAATACCGATGTACCAACACTTGTCATGTGTTTGTACAAGATATACATTTAAAAATATCTCTGTTTATGCATTTACAACTGATTACCTACCATCTAGATTGAACTTCACAAATGGGAAAAACATTTTTTTTACATTTTAATTGCATTTATTTACCAAGCCTGGCCTAGAATTTTGAAGAAAAAAAGAATAGACTATATCTATAGGACCCAAGACTGTCAGGGTGTTATGTTCACTAGATCCTGTTTTATTTTGTGACTTGTGTTATGGTTTTGCTCCTTTCCTGTGTTACCTCCTGTGATTCCCTCCTGTGTCTCCTCCTGTGATTCCTCCTGTGATTCCCTCCTGTGTGATTACCTGCCACACCCCAATGTGTCTCATTGTCCTTTTGTATTTAGTCTCTGTGTCTTCCCATGTTCAGCGTCTGTGCATTGTGTGTGTTTGCGTATATATGTCAATGTCAGAGTCCGTGTCATCCGTGTTCGTCCTCTGTCCAAGGTTCCCCGTTTTAGTGTAACTTTTGTTCCTGTTTTTGGACACTTTTTTACTACAGTTTCTTTTTATTATTAAATATATTAACAGTCTGCATTTCGGGTCTGTTTTTCCCCACTGGATTTTCCCATATGCCGTGACACAGGGTGCATTCTTGAAAGGCAGTTTTAACCAAAATGTGAAGCTTCATTCACCCCTCAACATCTCATTTAGCCATCACATTGACTCTAAAGCTTTTTAAGTAAGGTTCTCATGAAGGATTTGCTATTTTTATATTTTTGGAGATTCAGCCTGCTAGCTCATCTGTTTTCATATGTGCTTCTAATGGAGAAAACAATAATGAAAGGTTACTGCAGATCAATGCTTTGTCCAAACACAGCCGTCTGTCTGGGAGATTAATATAGTATTGTTTCATTCACCGAGAAGTTTGGGCTATTAACTCCTTCTGTTGTCCCCTGCACCCGAGCATTTTTTCATCAGCCCCTAATTGCCTGAAGGATTTGGCTGGAGTGTATTATCAATCTCTATCTGCCTCGTGTGGAAGGACATTGATCAATGAAAAGGCCTTTCTTCTGTTGACCGCGTTGGACACTGTTTTGCCGACCACCGTAATGGAGCATATGAGAACCCGGGCCGCTAGATCGATAAAGCATTGAAATCAAAAAATGAAAATCCCCTCTATACAGCGATTACAAGCTCAATGAACACATGTGTTAGATTTGGAATCTTTCTGTATGATGCAATTTTTCTACACAATTAAAAATAGCTGTGAGGGATTAGCAGAAACAGATTTTTTCAGAACTTTTTTGGATAAATAAACGAGCGCTGACTGGATGTAAAGGGCTTGTTGATTGGGCAACACTTCCTGGAGTAGGTGGGGCCAGGGAGGGGGAGGGGTTAAGGAGGAATCAAGCATTTAGAGCTCATGGCATGACAACTCAAACGTGAATGAATGGATGTTTTTGATGCGCCGCAGCGGTGGTGAAGTGGGTAGATGCTCGCCCTTCAATCAGAGGGTCGGTGGTTCGAGTCCCCGCCCGGGCACACGCTGTCAGGCCCTCCCGTGGACCCACCACCCGCGGGAGGTACCCTTAAAAAAAAAGGGATGGTGCAATGTGGATCGGGCAGTGGTCGAAGGCCGGAGTCCCCTGCTTAGACTCCTGCCTCCGCGACCCGGTTTCGGACAAGCGGAAGAAAATGGATGGATGGATGGATGTTTTTGATGAGGGCACAACATTATAATATGGTCATATATAAAATAGGCCCTGTGACCTCTCTAGATCGATAACACGTTGAAGTCCGTCAAAAAGATTCCCTTCTCAGTGATGGCCGAAATTGTCCGATTTCAAAACTTTGTATTTTTTAGAAGTCAAGTCAATACGGAGGGAAAAGGGGCAAACAAGCATCTCAAAGATTTTTTTCTCTCAGCCTCCAGCCCATTAAAAATCTTCAGAGGTTTTTTTTTTACATATCACTACATCAAATACACATAAATTATGAATGTCTCATATACAGCCGCCTTGCTCTTGCAGCCGCCGGGTTCCCTTGAAACTGATTTGGTGTCTATGAACTTTGTTGTTACACGGGCCGGAGAAAATTGGAGTAATGTGCTCTTGGTGTGATTGATCATTCACAGATCATAACGCAGAACACGGCCATAATAGGCATCCCCACCAGCTCGTGTTTTACTTTGTTTATTTCAACGCTAATGAATTTACTGTCATAAAGTCACTACTCATACTAACGCACGGCTTCGAAATAAAAGCCCAATCCGTTAAAAGATCGGGGCCAAAGAGAAGCATACATGACATTGCTTTCAGACATCATAGAATCTGGCTGGCTGGGTTTTTCCTTGTGATGCATCTAAGCTTACTAGAGGAGGGCACTTAAGTCCACACACACTCATTATTTTTATGTCTCAGGAATATATTTTTACGGCGCTAATCATGTGAATGTAATTAGTATAGATACACAAGCTGGAATTAGGAGTGATGGATTGAGGTCATGTGTCCAGTGTACTTCATAGTGAGGGAAAATCTGATGGACAACGAAATGATGTATACTTAAATACAGTTAACATCTTTCACACTCATGCCCTATATGACGAGGTTGGCCATCTATGGAAGCTGGGGTACAATATGGTGTAGGTCAAAGTGGAAGATTATTCAGTGTGGACTTGTCTGTTTCTCACCATGTCACAGTAGTTTTCATCAACCATCAAACATGTATAGGCTAATACTCAGTCTAGGTACCAAGATCCTGGCGCAAGATCTAGAGATGGGTCCCTGGGGACTTTTTAATAAATGAAGTATGTCTGGATTGTTCCATTTGCATACAGTGGAATGACATACACAGAAGCTGTAAACCCTTTAAAATGTTTGTCAGATGAATTTTCAAAATTCCAGAACCGAGGCGACTGGAGCAAAAGTGAGTTAACTTTGCAAAACAGTAGTGTTTGTGGTGAGGGATAGAATAATACTGAACATACAATGAACAAACTATTGTAGTCAACATTTCTGTAAGGACTTGTCCAGGAAAACATAAAAATCAAGAGTTTTATCACCAGCCAAAATGATGACTGTTACTATTGTGTACATAATAATAAATACACTAGGGTTTCCTAACCAGGTTCTGACCTCTGACATCACCTACATGTAGAGAGTGGATGTCATTTGTCAAAAACATCTTAATTTGTGATATTTTGTGGCTAATTCTAATTTCTCCATGAAAATGTATTATGTTCTTGGAATTTAGAACAACACACAACATGTCTTGTGTCTGGTACCATTTGTATTCAATAGGGTAATAGACAAGACAATACATTATCCCTGTGGTAATAATATAGATAGTTTGCTTAGTGCCTGTTATTACAGGCTCAGTAGTATTTACTGGCAGTGAACACGTGCATTTGTCAAGTTGAGTATTTTAACGACTCCGTGTCCTGCTGTTTCTGTTGGGCTTCCGGAATGTGATTCATCCCCATCTGTCCAGCTGTTTGTACAACGGATCATTTTATTTTGGCTCAAATCATCCCCGTTCTCCAGTAGCATCGTTGTCTGCTGCAGGGGCCTTTGGCTTATCCTGATCCCCAGAACATTGGGGTGAAATGCATGTGTTTTAAGGCTCAGACTCTACCAACTCTACTCTCCTGCAGGGTTTAATGCACATAAACAAACAGTGGTGCGGTCCACAGTGAGCACATGTATGTTTTGTGTGTGTTTTGGTTAATTATTACATTTTAACAGCAGGCCAACACAAATCACTATCGTTATGTAGAAACCTGCCTGATTCAAAAACTATTGGAATGAACATTGAACTCATTTTACATAGTTTGACTGTTCATCTAAATGGACTGGGCTCTTATTTTAACAGTGGTCGACTCATGGCACGGGTTTGGCTTGGTTGGTACAAGTTGACTGGGTTTAAAATGCACCCCGAGTTAACTAGTCATTAAAAATGATCTGCCATATAAACATGTCAAATAAGGTTATAAAGCCAAACCCCTCATGGCTTACTTTCACCTTCAAAGCTATAGCCACTAAATGTGTGAGTGTGTGGCCCGTATTCAAATCTCGAAAGACTTGTCCCGGTGCCATGAGTTCAAATCCGGCTCACCACCGAATGTCTTCTTTCTTATTTATCAATAAAGCCAATAAAAAAGGCTAGCCACTAATGTTTGATATCGCTATTGCAAAAAAGATAGATCTCAAACATGAGTAAGAGCTAATGAAAGTGCATATGGTGCTGTTGTTTTGACACACTGATAGACTTGTACAGTGGGAGCTTTTTATTTTGGTCTAACTGCTCTTGTCACCACATTAGCTCCTCGTGCATTATATCCCCTCACAGACCCCGAGAGCGCTCCAAGGCCATCTGACAATCTGTTTTCACTCATGACCTTATTTATAACTTATTTACAGCTTTGACACATCCCCCGAGTCTCCCTAAACTCCCATTCCCATGCTTTCTGGACCAGTGCAGGCCTGACTTATGTATGTTCCAACCGCCCGCCCTCTTTCTCAAACTTGTAACCAGCTGCACATCAAAAGGAATATGATTTATTAGGGGCTGCAACTCTCCGGGACTTTGAACGACCATCGACTTGTTTATCCAAGTTAACATTCTTGGCCATATCCATATATTTCTCTGTTTGTGCTTTCATGTGGTTCTGTGGGGATGCATGCGCCGGCTGCTGGTTTTGGTCCACCTAAGATGCACGGCTAATGCTAACATATCTGGGTCCGGGCCATGGCGGCGGTGACTGGGATAAAGACTGTAGCGGGTGTTAGAAGGCATTTATATGATCAATGTGTTTTAATGGAGCTGTGGTTAGTTGATGGTACATGGGGGCAAAGTAAGTTACATTTCTGCAATTACATTAACTTGGGTAACAAGCAATGTTACTTCTAATGGTGCGTTCACACCAGACGCGACAGACGCGAAACCGGCGACAGATTTCAATGTTATGTCGGCGGTTCGCGCAAAACCCGCGACGCGAAACTGCGAAACCCGCGACGCGAAACTGCGAAACGCGCAGAGAGACTGAGATTATCAACGGGACTGACTGAGGAGAGTTTGAGGTCTATTATAAACTGAGGTTTAGATCTAGATTGTCGTTTTACAAACACTGGTGCTATCCGCTAAAGCACCACTAGAGTGCGCTATAGCCCCACCGTGCCTCACATATACGCCCGACCACAGCTCATCAAACTGGCCTTTTCACAGCTGTCATACGGCCATGATGACAACAGACTACTCTT
>JAVQKC010146681.1:0-22640 GCA_036025475.1 Philypnodon macrostomus | reverse complement strand
AGTTTATTCTAATGGGCCACAAGCCCCATATTATTACAATGGCCAATCCTATATGACCAGTGTGGTGTGACACTTGGCAGCTTTTATAAGGATATCATGGTCTCACCTCTGCCACAGTTGGGCAATAATACATGATACAGTGGGCGCGATAGCGCCCCCATCCTCCAGACAGTTCAAACATGACACAGAGGGCACGATAGCGCCCCCATCCTCCAGACAGTAAAAACACAACATGACACAGTAGGCGCGATAGCGCCCCCATCCTACAGAGAGTAGAAACACAACATGATACAGTGGGCGCGATAGCGCCCCCATCCTACAGAGAGTACAAACACATGACACAGTGGGCGGGATAGCGCCCCCATCTTCCAGAGAGTAGAAACACAACATGATACAGTGGTTGCGATAGCGCCCCCATCCTACACACCTTTCAGTGCACTGAAACAGAGTGCCAAGCACTCACGCACAATCACACTTGTCCTACAGACCCCAAATCTACCATATAGATATGTGATAGGAAACCAGCATAATTCAAATAAATCAGAATGAACAAAGTCAATGGGCGAAGCCCATGCGGGGGTCACTTTCGAGCGTGACGGAGGTCAGCAGTGGGTCACGGAGAGCAAGGGCCGTTCGACGCTGCTTGCGGCTTTAATTATTATTATTATTATTATGGATACTGGTACCTATGCCAGCAACTATGGGCCTTAGGTGGGGTACACCCTTGTCAGAAGCCAGGTAAATGAACATACACAGACAGACAATCATTCACTGTCATATTCATTCACTGGGGCAGTTTACAGTCATGCATTTACATGATGATTACAGAATGTTGGAAGGAACAGAGAGAACCCACAGTAACACTCGGAGCACATGCAGACACCACTCGAACAGATTCTTTGTTAGGGTGCTTTTTATATTTATATATTCATTCTCCTCACACATGCATGTTTTTGGACATTGAGAGGAAGCTAGAACCTGCAATAACACGGGGAGGACATGCAGAATCTACTTAAAGAATTGTTTTTTGTAGCCAACCAGAGAATTGAGGTCATAGTGAAGTCAACATTTTGCTTTGGCTCTGTCTGGTGTCTTTCTTTACAGAGATGGTCCTCTTTAATAATGAGGTGCTTGGTTGACCATCCCTCTCCATGGTAACGCTTCTCTGACATAAGCCCGTCTCGCTGGTGACCACTGAGTTATTGGCTGTGCCCTTGTCTCAGCGTCAGGGAACACCCACCACGGGTCATTCTCTATGGGCTAAAAATACCTAATGTGCTGTGTTTGTGTCTGGGCCTGTGAGAAGTATGGCTCATCTATGTGGATGTGTGAGCTAATGTCACTGTAGTTCAAATAGAAAGATAAACAGAGAAGAATTAATGAGTATTTAGGGATTATTTACACAGTGTACCCGGAAATTAAATGCATTTTCAATGGAGAAATTAGCACATATCTCAAAGTAACTGACAACATATCAGCTACATGTAGGTAACATTAGCAAAGGCAATAATTGCATGCACAGATATATCGGCTCAACATCGGTATCGGACGATATTTACAATTTTGACTGAACATGTATCAGCCAAGAAATTCATATCCCTTGCAAAAAGTATTGAGCTAAATGAAATTGTTTTGGGAATCAAACTCGGGACCTTCTGGAGTGAAAAGCTTAGTGATATAAGTGCATTATAGCCTGCCCACCCGTTCACTTTCTTAGGAGTGAGGTGGGTCTTGAATCTCTCTCATTCAAGATCAGTGTAAAAAATGTGATCTAACTTTAGTCCTGCTTTTGTACTGGTTCAAGCCAACCTTAGTCCTGACTCATTGAAATTATATCTAAAAGGCCACATTTTCTGAAGGGGTAGAAACATTAGACTGTATTTATTGAGTTGCTGGCACATTCTCTGCAGTGACTGTGTAGGATTGTGTGCAGTCAGCTGTCATTGTGAGAGAGATGTGAGAAATATGAAGTCAGCAGTTTGACTCTTGGGTCTTTGTGTCAAGATTTATTTGACTCTAGACTCACCCATTCAATATATCTACTTATTTTGGGATGAAATGTTTTGGTACGACTTCGGTAAACTACAAAGATCCGGGAGTCAGGAGTGTCGCGGAGTAATACATACCGGTACTATGCTTCACCGTAATATTAGTAGAGTATTATTATTAGTGTTTATATATGACCCCAAAATGGCCATATCATTTAAAAAAAAAAAGTTTGAAAATCGACCATTCATTGACAGTGCGCCTTATAATCCAGTGCGCCCTGTAGTGCAGAAAATACGGTAATCAAATTAAGTAAATTGGTCAAAAAACATCCTTCACAAACATCAAAAAAGTATAATAGACCCTTCCCATGTTTGTCATGGTTTGGGGGCGGGGCCTCTTACTTGGCTCGTTAACAATATAAAAACCCTTAGAAATCACACAATGTCTGATTAAGGTGCCCGTTGGTGCCATAGCAGTTGTGGCCGACGTATGGGGGCACCTTGCTGTATGAGTAGAAATGTGCTGAAATTCGTCTAATGTTCGATCACCCTCATAATTGCATGCATTTAAAAAGGTGTGTATGTCTGTCCACCTCAGGATGTTTGCTAATTAAAACTTCTCCACCCTAAAGGTCACCATCAAATAAACTCAGACAGGAATTTATAATGAAAAGATAACCTCTGCATGATCCCATATTACTCATCTCATAATCAGACAACTCCATCAATGCCAAGAGCAATTCAATTATGATCATTGTGCAATTTTTCTGTATTGTTAAGATGTCACAATAGGCAAGTGACACAAGAGAAGCAAGATACTCTTACAGGACTTAATTAGAAATCAAAGTACTGCACTTTTAGATTCCCTTCAAGTGCATTGCTCTGTGCGTGAACCCTGCCGTATAGAGAGCATGATGTCATTGTTGCCTGTGTTGTGCTGGATTCCCATGGCTGGAAGGCTGGAGGAAGCAGGCTTTATTACCTGACCTGTGTGTGCATGTCTGTGTGAGTTTTGCCCTCAGAGTAAAACAAGCACAGCAAAGTTTTGAATCCCTGATGGCAAAAGGAAGTCCGTTGTAAGACATTAAAATGAACATTGGAGAGAAATTTGAGAGAAATGTATTTTTTATCACTGAAGACTGGATTTACAATTGCATAGTTTTATTAATAATAGCTGTTGTGTATAATTAGTGGGGGTTGAAGAATTATGACGAGATGTTTGCGGGGTTAGCCCTTAAACACCTACATATAAGACCCACTTTACCCTATATTCATTCAAAATTAGTAAACCTAGTGCTACCAGTTAAACTGATGTATTGAATTAATACTGTGAACTATCCAAAATCAGAAAATATTTTAACCATATTTTAGCCAACAGCAAACTGGAATAACTAGGTGCAAAAGTCTCTAATCAACTCTGACCATAAGTCGGGTTACCAGATCATAATGGGCCAAATGTGTGACATAAAGGGTGTTTAAGTGGGACAAAATGAGTTATTGTGGGACTTGTTATTAATTAACATAACCTACAGTAATAATGAAATAAATACATATCATCACTCAGCCTGTGTAATTGGCCACATATACATCCGACAGTTTCAAATCTGACATTACCTTAAGAGTCATGAACATAGAGAACACCTATTAATTCATCAGTGTCTGTAGATAAAGAAAATGTGTGTGCTGGATTTGAGTTGAAAATGCTGTACAATGTGGGACATCTGGTCACGCAAATGTTTGACACTGCTTTTAACACATTGACTTACCAACCATTATCAGTAAACGTTATGGGAGACACGGTGTTGAAATGGATTACTGATCAAATCCATTACGATCCACCTGGTTTGTCTTTTGTCGACTTTGTTATTGATTGGTCTCAAATGAAAAGTGGAAGGGCGACCTGCTCTTGACCTTTGACCTGTGATCCCTCCCACCTAATGCATACAGGAGGTCCCACAATTGATCGTAGCAATCAATTATAAGAAAGGAATGATGTAACTTTATCCGTGAAGAGGGAGGTAATGGCTGAGTGTTTGTGGGGCTAAATTACACGTCGCGGAAGTGTTAATACATGGCTACAGACACAAGGAGAACATGCGATTAGATAAACAGTTCTTGGAGTGGAACTGGGCAGGAAAAAATGGGAGCTCATTTTATTAACCTCCATAGATTTCACTTTAGTTCACACTTTTGGTAACACTTTCTTTGACATAGCCCTTATCTGCCTCATTAAGTACAATGTAACACACTGTGTAACACACTGTAATAACATGAAACTACATTGTACATACAGAATGGTTAGGGTTAGGGTTGGGGTTAAGGTTAGGTACAATGTAGTTAAGGGCTGTGTAAAATAAAGCGTCAACACGCCAAAACATGTGAAACAAACAAAAGTCATGAGATATAATGGGGTTGGCTTGCTTTCGGGGAAATTGACCATGTAAATAATTTCAGCTAAATTCGGTTACGTTTTTATTTCTTTAGCAGTGACTGGATATTCACAGAGTTTTTGTAATAATTATTTGGCCTTCTCTTTCTCCATTGCAGCTTTACTATATTTTGCAGAGACTGTGACCACACACATTTTGCATCAGTAATAAGACTACTTCTGTCAAATGATATACTCATGCCTGAAATGTGAGATTAGATCATTCATTGATTCACTTTCAAAATACCACAAGCTAATTAATTTTATCGTTATGGTTGCTCATCAGAGGTAGGTTGAGTACCCCCAAATTTGTACTCACTTCAAATATATATTACTCAAATATAAAGTAAAAAGTATGAGCAAAAAGGTATTTGCCAATGTATTTAATGTACCTGAGCACTCATCACTACATGTATTATGAAGATGTAGGAGACTTGCTCAGACTCTTATACACACTCCCATACCTACCCCAAGGGCTGCTCAGAGCGGAAACTCCCTCTGGCTTGTTTTGGTCTTTTTTAAAAATTTATATTAGTGTAAGTGAAAGGAGGGCGGAGCCAAGAGGGGGAGGCCACAGGTGACCTTTTGGATTCTCAGCCCCGGGTGAACGACAGAGACAGAGGGCTGGAGCTGTGAGTTCACTTCCTTCTGTGTGCTGGCTGCGGGCGGTGGATTTCTGGTTGCACATTGTCTTGTCAAAAAAAAAGTGTGTGAAAACTCCGCCCACATTCACCTTCATGCACAACAGGACCCACAGTTAACACTTTAAGATGTACTAATGCCTGTGTAATGTAGTCAGGAGTTGTGACCAGGGGCAGGTCTTAATTTTCACTTAATTAGACCTGGTATACTTCTGGATTAGTTTTGGTTTAGGCCTGGTTTAGACCTTATTTAGTCCCAGTTTAGACCTTACCAAGACTTGGTTTGGTGAAATCTTTTGAATGTCCACACAAAGCTGTTTTAATTTTGACCCTCTCCTCATCTGAAGGCAGATCTATGAATCCCTGTTAGTCATGTGCCTGTTGCATGTGTAAGCCACACAGACTGTCACAGTAAGTTATACACAACCACAGCTAATCAGAACAAGACTCACTACATTACCCTGTTATTACTCAGACTGCCACGCGAAGAACACTTGGCTTGGTTTATTAAGTCCACACACAAGTGAAGGAAACTTTGAAGCTCTCAGAGTTAAGACATGCTCTACTCATGTACTTTTCCCAGCTTTGCTTCGGTGGCACTCATCAGTGGACCTGGGGTCAGACAATGTTCAAATTACTGTATGCCCCCCTATTTGCATTCTTGACCACTTTTGTTGATGACATTTGACCAGAGGTAGGTAGAGTAGCCAATACTTTTACTCAAGTAAGAGTATGTTACTTCAAAATAATGCTACTCAAGTAAAAGTAAAAAGTAAACAGTACTCATTTACTTAATTACTGGAGTAAGAGTAGAAACTGGGTGAGTAGTACTGGGTGAAAAACTACTGAAGTCCTGAGTAACTGTTTGAGCGTAATGTCAGATTATCTGTTTCATTTTATAAAAAATAATAAACAGATTTAAATTTTCAAATGATAAAAATATAAATAATATTTTAAAAAATTAAGGCACAAGGAACAGAATTTTCGCATCATCACATTTTTCACAAAAAGCTGTTCTTACATGACACACAGAGGTGGGTAAAAGTAGTAGTAAGATTTTACTCAAGTAAAAGTACAGTTACTTCAAAATATTATTACTCACGTAAAAGGAACTGAGGAAATGTAACTGAGTACTACCCACCTCTGCTAAGTAGATACAGCTAAGGCTCTTAGCACTACACACTAGTAACTTGGTTAGCAGGTTGCATGCAGATTTCCCATAGAGACAATTAAAGATGGGTCAAGGTGTACCCATAGGAAAATGTGTTCCCATAGATTCCTCCTATGGAAAAGTATTCCTTACCTTGCCTTAGCCAACACTGCTGCATTCAATGAAATTACCCAGGTGTGCATCTCCAAAAAAGGGACTGCTCAGATAATTCTCTACCTGCATAAAAACATAATAAATGTACTATAACATGCATGTTACGTCAACTGATTGAACAGTAAATATGTCCGTCTGTCACTAAATCCTTTTCAACCAGAACATTAGTTAACATCTATTCATTCAGATGATGTTTTATGTATAATTAATGATCTTCTAACCACCAGACTTCCAGTGCTTCCAGTGGGTTATCAATAATTCATATATTTCTGAACAGGAACAGCAATCCTATTGGCTGATTTAATTATGGGACAAGTCAAAATGCTTTTCAAAGGCCCCTGGTCTATCTATTGGGTGAATCACTGTACTGCTAAAGCACCAGGAAGGAAAGTGAAGCCAAGTCTCTGGAGGCCGTATGGAAGCGATGTTAAGTGTTTTTTGTGACTGATCATCCGTCCTTACCCTCCCCCATGGCCCTTTACTAAGTGTAGTCTTACCACCATCAAGCTGTTAAGTAAGGTCTGTCCAGGGAAAGAGAAAAATATTAGCACATGATAAAAGCTCTTGTAAGAGGTGAAGATACTTGGGAGGACACTGTAAGGCCCACACATTTAGACTGCTTTAGATTTGTCTATTCTGTCAAAAAAGCACTGGAGAGTATTGGCAAAACTGTTTTTTTACCATTGTTGACAAAAATCAAAATGATGACAACCCAGAGCCAACTACGTGGATGCTGCATGTTTAGCAAAAACATTTGACCTATTCTGGAGTTTTCAAAGTTGCTGCTTAACCACCGTAGTGCTATTCCAAAAATGGATCTTTGGGACTGCCAGTTCTCTTTGGGAAATGAAAAGCCCTTTTATGCAACCGCTTCACAGATAGCCTAGAAAGTGATCGTAGTGTTGTCAATATATTTCAATCATGTTACGCACTTCCCCTGTGTATTCCCACACCAAAAATACAAACACATGTACAGTTTTGGAAAGGGTTTTGGAGAGTGATTCATAGACAAGCCCAATGACTAAGCCTGAACATGAACATGGGCCTGTTTTGGTGCAGATGTGATTATAGGACTTTGGGGATGTGTAAAAAGTGATGGCTGCAGGGTATCAGCGTGTCTCAATGTGTGATTTGTGATTTTGTGATTGTGAACACAGCTTCTGCTCTGCTTCTCAGATTGAATTTGAATTTGAAGTTTATAGTGGTTGGCAGCTTTATTGATATATGCAAGTGTAAAGCAATATAATATAGACTGTCTGACCTAATGACATCTGTTGAAATAGATATTGATATTGTTTGTTGGCTGTTTTTTGCCAGGGTCTAAGCAGCTACAAGGAATAATAATATTAATGCATTAGTTTTATACAGTGCTTTTCTCAAGACTGGTTGCCAGTCTGCACCACCACCACATTCATTCATTCATTCATTCATTCATTCATTGGCAATGCGGGTTAAGTGTCTTGCCCAGGGACACAATGACAGCGTGTGCTTGGAGACTTGGGGACTCGAACCACCGACCCTCTGGCTGAAGGGTGAGCACCTACCCACTGCACACTACAAATAATAATAATGAACTTACTGAGTTTTCTCCCAAGTAATTTTACCTTGTCAAAAACATACCCACAGTTATGTTTTTATTTCATTCATGCAAGTTATAGGTAATGTTGTATACTGAGGCACTAACCTTCTCAGGAGCTGAAGAAGATGAATGTACTTCCAATCAATATTCGATTAATTAATGAATTATTTAAACAATTTTTGAAACATGTATAGAAGTCTTATGGTGTAAAGCATTGGCCGTTTAGTGTTTAATGTGACTGCTCCCAACAGCTGCTACACTTCTGTGCTATGTAGAGAAACCTGAGCTGTTATTGATTGTGCTTGAACTGTTAGGTTATTAGCTGTCCGCCTGATGGCTCTTTACATCACAGTCTTAGAGGGTTTGCCCGAACTAAAATGCACTGCATAAATCTCCCCACAGGGATCTAAACAGGTAGGAACTATATCTCTTCCGAAGTGATGTACAGTCAAACAAACTGCAGGTTGTGGTCTTTACACTTTATTTGGACACAAGGTCCAGCTAAAACAGAATTGAAGAACAGTTCAGATAACAAAGGTCAACTTATAAAAATGAACTGATTTAAAACCTAAGAATTCTACGACCGTGAGCATGTAAGCATTAGTATATAGCCCTAATATTGAGCCACTGGCCATGCTCTCTATATTGACATTTAGGTATTGATGGTTGATCTTATTTTTGCATAGTTACACATTTTTGGTGGCTCATACTAATTGTTCAAGCAAAAATCTGCTTGTAAAAAAAAAACACATTAAAGAACTGGCAGTAAAGATGCGATTATATTACTATAACTTCAACTGTGCTTTACACATTTATAAAATCATAAAATCACACAAAGTCCATGTGATTTCTAATGCTTAAACAGGTTCAATTACATGCTAGAAAACCACTATTTGAGACTGTCCCCGTCACGCGGTTGTGGATAGCAAGGGGGGAAAAAAGAACCGAAATGCAGACTTTCGAGGAAGGTTCAGGTTTCAGGTTTCAGTTTATTTGTCATATGCACATTCAACACAGGGTCAAAAAATGCAATGAAATGCTTTGGATCGGAAGAACCGTTAGACTCGCTAAGATGGTCATGAAGTACTAGTAGCATGCAGTAGTACATGGTAAAAAAGTGTGCAAAAAAAGAGATAAGTAACAATATAATAAACATATAATAAAAAAGAAAAATACAAAGGTGCAGGTAGGATTTAAATAAGGAACTTTAATAATCAAAGGGAAACAGTAACAAAATAGTGGGAACAAAATGGAGGACCACGAACACAGACAACAACCCACACATTGACATAAAATGCACCGACACTGAACAGGGGAAGACACAGGGACTAAACACAGAGACAATGAGACACAGGTGAAGCACATTGGGGCGTGGCAGGTAATCAAACAGGAGGGAATCACAGGAGGGCAGGGAGCAAAACCAAAACACAAGTCACTTAATATATCAAAATAAAACAGGAAACAGATCATGACAGTCCCACTCAAAGTGGATACACGGGGGTTCACAGCTGACTTCTTCACAGCTTTTGTGGAAAGGACCGTTCCTCACCCTGCCTTTGTTCTTCTCCTATGTTTTATCTCAATGAAACGCCTGGAAAATAAAAGTTCTGGTTTAGACAAAAGGTAGCCTATACTTCTAACCATGTATTCATACATTTTATTACTTGGGTAAAAGGCGATATTATTTATATTATCTGCACATCCTACGTGTGATAACTCAAAAAAAAAATTGCCGGATCAGTTCCAAGACACAGGTACATATCATAAAGACGCCGAACTGGATTCATTGTGGTACCTAGGCTCAAACCTGAAACACCTAATTACCCCCCGGCCCTGAACACATCTGACCAATATGATGGCATTTACCTCTACATCGCCCCCTGTAGACTGAAAAATATTCCATAAAATTTATTCTCAGTTTAGATTAAGTGAAATGCAAATGACCCAAATTCTGAATAGAGATAGACTTTCTGTTAGTTATAACAATGTTTTCTTTAAATATAGACATTAAAAGCACAGAAGTTCACATGATTTTCCTCATTACTGGTGGTATGGTCAGTAAATTAAACTGACTGGACTGGTTGTAAGACATAGGCTACTGCAAGTGCCTCAAATAGAGTTTTCTCTGATTTGAAGATCCAAATTGTATTCTTACACTCCAAATATATTGTTAGATGAACATGGATGACAAAAGGAGTTGGTCAGTCTTCACATGTACTCCGCATAAGCAGCAGAATTCCGAAAATACTGTATGATGACGTTAAGATCCTTGCACAGTAAATTATCAGCAGGTAACAGTTTTTATACAATCACATTACTATACCCATAAAATTAAATAATAAAAAAAAATATTTTATTAAACACTAAATGTATTATCAGGTCAATCCTGTATTTCAAAATTGTAAATTTACAGAAATTCTTTACAGCTAGGTGAAAGACTGAGATTTTTTTTTGCTTAAAAGATCATACGTTATCAACATGTTATGTTAATATTTTTGGCATAAAGCAAACCAGACAAAGTTGGATTTATTAAATTTATAATGCATTCATGATTATCTGGACCCTGTACTGAACATATTTTACAACACTGCCATTTGGATCTCAAGACATAGTTGTTAAACTTTCCAAATCCAGCCTGTATAGGACAAGCATTGTAAAGATAGGCATGGGGTGAAGGGGGGACGAAGAAGAAAAAATATTAGACCGGCATTTTGCAAAAGCACCTCTTAAGTTAAGAAAACATGTGGTTTGAGGAGAAACAGCTGTGTGCACTGAAGCCTGGCATTGTGGAGATGAAAACTCAGACAGTTAATAAGAAAAATAATAATCCCACTGAGTTCATAATAAAAGGGGTCCTGATGAGATAATTCAGTCTATATTGAGGGGCCCCCGCAGTGTCCCGGGGCCGCTGTCACCATCAGAGAGGATTTTCTCTTTGCTACAGGATATGGCTATCTCCACATTGACCACAAAAGGGACCTATCAGATGTAGTTAATTTGAAGAATTATAATTGTAGATTCTTTTAAACATACATGAAAATCGCTAAACTGGTCCAAACAGGTGAACTGCCGTGAATCAGAAATGGCCTCTTGATGGAGACTTGTCATTTTTGAGCAGGGGCGTAACATCAAGTAGTGTAGTGCAGTGAGTGTGTTTTTCTGGGGCCCAGGAGGTGAAGGGGCCCAATATTGACAATAATCGTGCTCAAACAGTTGTTCGGTCTACAATTTCTATTGGTAAAAGATGAGGGCTTAGCAGAATTTATGATTTACTGTAAGTATAATATGATTAATAAACAAAACTATACACAAATTGTTAATAATTTGCTTCCTAGTTTCAAAATTGGAACTATATGGCACGTTCCAGTATGATTTCTTTGGGAACCCATTCTAAAAACCTGCTCTGGGGCCCCTCAATAGAACCTTATGTCACTGATTTGGGGGCCCCCTGACCCTGAGGCATGGGGCAACAATCATGGATACCCCTCATTTTCAACTGTCCTGTGGGGGGTCGAATGCTTACACCCTCTACCACCTAGGGGCAGTTAGTTGTAAAGGTTGTTGTTTTTTGTCTTTTGTGGCCATCCAAGTGAATGAATCCTTATTCACAGAATTCAAGTAAATACATAAATAAATGTACCACTGCCCAAAGCTAGACAGTGTATAAGTGTGAGAGTGAATGGTTATGTCAGCCGTGCAACAATTGTCCAGTGTGTACCACACCTCAGGCCCATAGTTGCTGGGACAGGCCTTAGGAGAATGTCTACCACTCCGATCTGCACACTTGGTTGTCCACATTGTACGAACATCAATTCTGCAACATATAGACGACAGAAGATAAAGTTGCTATGATTGCTCATTGCTCCTGTTCCCTTTCCTTTTGACTCTGCATCTGTTAAAAAAGCTCAAAGATGTATCTTGCCCAAGTCTTTGTGGTGCAGTGCCACCCGTTTCTATAGACCAAGGAGTCTACCCTACACACTGCAGTAACTGTTATGTGGCCTTCTGTGGTTTTGCTCTGTGTTTGTTTTCTGAGCTTAATGCAGAATGCGCGGGGAACCCCAAACCACCCACTTTTTTGAAGTAGTCCTTTTCCAATGCGCCTATTTTGGACTTTTCTGACATGCACGTCTTTTCTCTCTGCCATCTGGCCCTTGAGAACATGGCTTTTGACAGACTGTGATTGCCAGCTCAGCCACAAGTACATGTAGTTTTAACATGGTTCTCTTTATTCTTCCAAATGGGCTGATAACTGCCAAAACACAGACTTTAACAGTAAAAAAAATAAAAAGATTGAAAATAGGTACTATCAAAACAAAATGTCCTCTAAGCCAGGCATTCCCAAAGTCAGGAGAAACAATTAAAATATTTAGTAAATATAAATAGCTTGAAGTGATATCTGATTGAATATAATATAATTGTCTAAGCATTACCATGGTCTCTTGAGCTTTCTTCCAGTTTGAGCATGCATGTGTAAAAGTGTCAGGTCTGCTACTAACTATATGTCCAGTGTTCACAGTTTATACTGCCTCAGGCCCAAGGTTCCTGTCACTCTTAAGATACACTTGGGACACTGGTATATTTTGCTCTCAGTAGCAATATCAGTAATACAATTGCAGATAGACTCAAGAATACCTGTACCTTGATATTATAGTTTCAACCAGTTTTTGTGGTGTACATAATTAACCCAGCTTTCTATATCCACAGTGTAGGATTACTGAAATATTAATATTTTACTACGCCATAAAATAGGACATAATGAACGTCAATGACAAGTCAATGGCGCCCTGCAGACTAATCACTCTTAAGTAATTAACTGTAACAATGCACCCTTTACAGATTTATCTGATGTATTTTCTAGTTATAACTATTATTGATGCATTCAATTATTGTTTTATTCTCCTTCTTTCTGTTTTTGGCACATGTGTGTTCCTTCAGGGATGTATATTTTTTAATCTCCAGCACTATAGTGATTTATGGGAGCCTAAGGAGCAATGGAATGACACATAAATCATTACCGCTACAATTACGACGGCCCAAAACAATAGTAGCCAAAGGGGAGATAGTAAGATATCAGAAAATGTAGAACTGTGAGAAGCAGGACTAGATAGGGCCATAATACTCTCTGATTAGTCATGCCAGTGTTTTCGCTAGTGTCCGCATGCCAGACACACCATGCCCTCTGCAAGATTTGATTTGTATTTGAAAGCAAAGATAAAGCATTGGCCATGGATCGTTGAAACACAGCAGACAGATGACTGATAAAGACATAAAAACAAAAGGGATGGGTGTGTGATAGATTGTGTAATATGAATATGGGCTGTAGACCAGGTGCCCTTGGCCACTACTGTATAAGCCTCCACAGGGTTGTGAGTTCGAATCTCTTCTCCCTGGTTTCCTGTCGTGATTCTGGTCTGTCAATAAAAAAGCTCCAAAAATATCTTCTCATATAGTAAGAAGGTCCTGGGTTTGATTGCTGAACCAGACTAGGCTTTTCTATGTGGAGCTTATATATTTCTCCCTGTCCTAAACATGCACAATAGACAAATCCTCCAGCTAGGTACATCCTAATCAACACTGTGGCTGCTCTCTGCTCCTGACAGGTTGCCCCAGCAGCATTGAAGGATAGGTCAAATGCAGAGGACAGGTTTTGGTCCCACTTTATTTGACATAGCCCTTAACTACATTAAGGACAATGTAATACACTGTGTTATAAACTGTAATAACATGTAATTACATTGTACATACAGAATGGTTAAGGTTGGGGTTAGGTACAATGTAGTTACATGTTATTGCAGTTTGTTACACTGTGTATTACATTGTACCTAATGACAAACAAAAATGACCAAAATGTGCAAATACTGGTTAAAATATAAGGTGGATAAAAAAGTACAAATGTACTCGAGTAAGTATACTGTTACTTCAAAATAATTCTACTCAAGTATGGTGCGGTAAAAAAGTTACTCAAGTAAATGTAACTAATCACTACCCAACTGTCACGCATTATTCAAGATTTTAAAAATGGTTGATTATTTTGTCATATATTTACCCATCTGAAGCAGACATAAAGCTATTGTCCAGTTTCTTAATAAATAATAAAATGGTGTTGTGGTATTTCATGATAATTACACAAATACACAATGCGCAGTAATGTGATTTTGACATCCTAACGCCCCACACTTCGTCCTCTCGAGGTCCCCTCGGCTCCTTTAGCCCTGTCTTTAGAGTTCATGTGTTGCTGATTACCCACCAGTCCAGGTCTAGACCCACAACTTCCAGATTCTCTCACTCACACACACATGGTTTGAAGCTTCCCTGCTGGAAAACCCCTTTGGACCAAATCAACTGCATACTTTACACAGCACATTGTTTATGGAACAGAACCAGGGCAATAACGAGAGCGATGGACAGTCAAACGTCAAAGCACTATTGCAAATTGGAATTTAGGGGAAAATATAAGGTTTTTTAAATATTTCTTACAAAATTAAATTGAACAGGGGAGTGCCCAAGTGGTTAGCACTGCCTCTAAACTCGGTCAAATGTATTTTTCCACTGTTCAAAGACATGTATGTAATTGGTGATTAAATTGCCACTGTGGTTTATAGGGGTGGGCGATATGGCGGTTAAAAACTGTAATCATGATATAAATTTATGACAAACTGCTAATCTGAGAAGATCAATGACTCGTGATATACTGCACACATTAATGCTCTGCTCTTCACCATCATTTTTACTGTAACAATGCCAGTGTTCATATTAATAACACATCAAAATAAATAGTATTCAGTGTTATGATGAACATTTGTAGTTTTTTTTATGAAGAGACTGATTGCAGTAGACTTCTGTGTAAGACAAATCGTACATAAGTCAACTAAAGTCTAGCTAGAAGCGAAATTGCCCACCCCATACTGTGCTGAATTCATGTTAAAAATATTAAATGGTTGTCAGCCCTACAGGTGCATTCAAATGTATGGAAGATATAGCATTATTGACTGTCAAAAAGACAAAGGAAGGTCTTATTTATTAATGATGAAAAAAACATATATACGTTTTCCATAATTGGCCAAAAGCAACTCGTGGTTAGCTTTGACAAACACTTTTCACAAACACATTCAACCCCCCCTCTCACTTCCCTGGGGCCTTGTTGATTGACAGAGGCTGCTCCTGTGAGGGATTATGCTGAAAAGGTGGGCTCTGGAGGGAGAGAGGTGGGGGTCTTCAGGAGGGGTGAAGGGGCTTTGGGGGGCCGCGAAGAGAGTGAGAAAGCGGGACGGAGGATTAGGGCCCACTGAGCTTCATTAACCTGAATGTTTACACTAGCTGATCTCTCGCAATGAGCCCTCTTTCCTTCCCACAAGTGTCCCCTTCAAAATGTTCCCTGCCCCCTTCCCTTGCCGCCTGGCCTTCAAAGTCTTATAGTCAAGCCCCCATAGTCTAAAGCCACAACAAGTCAGCCATGCAGTAGTTAGTATTCTTCATAAGGTCGGGTGTTATAGTAAAGTACATTGTTATAGTCAAGTTTTTTTTAATAGATTTATTATAAAATGTATAATGTATTGTATAATCTAATATTTACTTAACCTATCATTTAGTCTATTCTAAGATGTTAGTCTGGTCTCTCATTGGTTGCATTCAGTTTCAAGGGTGGAGTCTATCGATGTTTAGTAAACTGATCAGAAACGCCAGGAATGGCCACACAAAGCCACACGTTAACAAAAAAGTCACATAATAATAATACAATATAATAAAGGTTGTATATGACAAGGCCAACAAAATGCTGCTACTCATGAATGGCTCGTATGATCTGTCCACAAAATCTCAGAGGGGCTAGTATATAATCAGTAAAGTAAAAGTTAACATACAGTTAATGTGAGGGTTGTTACATAAAAAAAGAATATTAAAATATATATCACAAAAGAAGAAAAATATATCTGTTATGAGACATATCACCCAATCAACATCAGTGGTTCACAAAATGCATTCTGGTTAAATCCCAAATTAAATCCTTGTGTTATCCAACCTGGTAAAACTTTATCCATCATATCCATCATATATTATGCACATTATCAACTTTTCTGAGCTTTTAACAATGTTCTAATGTTGTTTTTACCTCAAACACATACCCAAAGTTGTGTTTTGTTTCATTCAGGCAAATTTGAGTAATTCATTATGTTGAGCTTGTCCTGATAACAGACAGACCCTAAAAATTATGTCATAATTATGGGCTAAACCACAAAGTGGGCCTGTCTGCTCTTGCACTGTCAGCAAACGAGAATCCACCATCCACCATTTAACAACATATCTGATTGGAGATGTGTGTTCAGCTGTGAGGGTGTCAAACGTGGTTGGAGTTTTTTTTTTTTTTTTTTGGAAACCCCTGAATACCAGCGCAAATGGTTTGGCCCGTGGTCAGACCGTTTCTCATTGAGTCCCAGTAAGAGCTCCACAAAACAGCTTGTATCAGTGTTGGATGTTGCAAAAAATAAAATGAAAATGTATCCGAAACAGACTGTGAAATGTGCGACAACTAAAAAAGCATAATATAGGACTTTTAACAAAATGGTTCCTGAAGATGCACATTTTCTGGTACTTTGTGGGATATGTTTCTACCTTAGTCTGGGAATCCTCCAAAATGACCCTTGTTCTTTTCCAAAGCCAACACTGTAATATACTCATCATTTATTTAAACTGCGAGAAACAATAACTGAAGGGCACACATGTCTTACTGTAAATTATGGTAAAGCAAAGACTAATGAAGCTATTAGTCATCATTATGTTGGCTGTCTCATACTTAACTCAGCCAACAACCTGAATATGAACAAAGTCACAATTGTAAAGTCATCTAAGTGGTGTCATGACTGGTTTTACCCATACAGGAGAAGTACATCCTGGACTAATAAACATTCAGGGGGTCATAATCTTATTTAGAAAGTTAGAAATTGATACCAAGTAAGTAGAATTAGCCTTTATAAATGTATGCTAACTTTATGCTAATGAATTTATTTATTTTTTACATTAAACCATATTTGATTTCTTGGATCACTGGGTTAACCCTGATTCAGACTTGTGGTTCTCAGTGTGACAAACTGCCCAAGATGACAGTCACTTACTCCAGTCACATTTGCTGTCATGCTGCATCATCTTACTTGAGACAGGAGGTGCAATTTTCTCATCAAAAGGGGTATAAAAGAGGAATTGTCTGTCCTGTTAGATGAGAAAATCACACTGCTCATCAGTCTTGACGGACACCTGATCAACTAATGACGGATATGCAAAGTAAGAGTTATTTACCGAGTTACATTTCCTGGAGTTAAATTATAGGCTACTACCAAGAATATTTTTTATAAATATATTTTTTGTATACTTGAGTAAAATTATTATCACTTCTCACAACTGTCTGAAATCTGCGCTTCTAGTTTAATAATTTATGTTTTTGTACAAAGAGGTCCATTTATTTATTTATTTTTGAATTTTTGTTTGTTTGTTTAGAAATACCAGAATATATATATATATATTTTATTTGACTGTTAGATTAGGCCTAGAAATAAATCATATTACATGCGAGAGGAGGCTGAGGTGGCTCGGGCATCTGTTTCGGATGCCCCCTGGACGCCTCCCCCGGGAGGTGTTTCAGGCAGGTCCCACCGGAAGGAGGCCCCGGGTAAGACCCAGGACACGCTGGAGGGACCATGTCTCTCGGCTGGCCTGGGAACGCCTCGGGATTCCTCCGGAAGAGCTGGAGGAGAGGGAAGTCTGGGCGTCCCTGCTTAGACTGCTGCCTCCGCAGCTACTCTTGGCTACTCTTCCAGTGTCTGAAGATGTGACATGACTGACTTGGGATCTCTACTGCCAGTCCATGCTTCCCCAGAAACCACCATTTTTGCAAATTGTTCTCAAAGAAAAATATGCATTATGTTTTTTTTGAGTCAGCATCAACG
Source organism: Philypnodon macrostomus (assembly GCA_036025475.1). Classification (NCBI taxonomy): domain Eukaryota; kingdom Metazoa; phylum Chordata; class Actinopteri; order Gobiiformes; family Eleotridae; genus Philypnodon; species Philypnodon macrostomus. Next base: position 4,742 of record JAVQKC010146681.1, on the reverse strand, counting down.
ACTCTGACACTTCCTGCTCCTAACCTTGAGCTAAGCCCTTAATGCAATACAACATAACATAACATAATGCTTTGGGACTGAGGGGGCTAAAGAGCTAGTCAATGAGTGTCAATCATACGCACTTCAAACACTACAATTTGTGCTTTTGTTGCCATTCTGCCTTTCAGAGCTGTTCCGTGGCCTCACTGAGACAACACTGGAGGCTATTTGTGTTTTAGATTAAAGACACTCCACTGAGATAGTGGCAGCAGAGAACACAAGTGCCAAAGGTTCACCCCCAAAAGAGCAATTTGAAGAAAAATGCCTGAATTGTTTAGCATCTCGAAGTTTAAAAAAAAAGTGTTTTCTCTCGGCGCTGGGGTGGAAAAGTAAATTAGCGTTGGCTGTGAGCTGGCTCGGGCTCTGACAAACCGGAGAATGGTTGTGTCGACAGGCGCGTGATTGGCCCCTTCAAAGGGCTGGAAGCAAGGGGACACGGCTCATGCTAGAATAAACAGTAAGAAGTCCCGAGCTCTTAGTGAGATAGGCAGGCAAGGGCATGCAGTTAAAATTTTTCTCGGATACGGCATTGGCATTGTCTGAACGTCATCATCAATAGTTCCAAATCCATCTATAATGCTGAACTATGAAGTGGAATTGGGTTCACTATATAGTTCCCTTTTCAGACACCAATTAGCCTATTTTTTGGTCGCTGGTCACCTCTTAAACTCAAGCATTATGCTCCTGACCATTACTTTTCTTGATGCATTGTGGGGAATTGTGCTTTTTGGGCCTTTTTTTGTCTTTTGTTGATAGGATTCAAGTGCAACAGGAAACCAGGGAGAAGATCGGGAAGTGACCTTTGGGCAAACTGTCGTGAGCTGGATTTGAACTCACAACATCTGGGCGAGCATTTCAAGCTCTGATTATGGGCCGGGCGCTCTACCGACTGAGCTAAACTGCAGCCTGTGCAGTGCTTTTTCGTTCACTAGACACACCACTGCAAAATGGAGGATGTCCGAACAATCTTTGTGTGAATTTAAAATAACCTTTACTGCCAGGAAATCTGTGAGTATGTTTCATTGCGAGATTGATATTCGTCTATTTTTATTTGGTTTAAAAAAGTAAATTCATGATGCATCCATTATTGAAAAGCATTGTTCTGATGTTCATTTTAGCTCATAAAGTTGGATTGCCACACACACTCAGCAATATGTATGGATTCAATTAGCCAATATGTTAGCATTTAGAGTGAATGCAGCCTCCAGTGTTCGCTTGCCAGTCCAGCCTCAAGCCTGGATAAAATGGAGAGGGCTGTGCCAGGAAGAGCATCCACTGTAAAAACCTATACCAAATGAACATGCAACACTTGGAGATGATTTGCTATGTTCACGTAAACATATAAAAACCACCCATTCTTTCAATAAAAATCCCCAAACATAACATGTCCCACCTCTAGTCCCGTGGGTCTCATTTTTCACCCTGAACGATGCCGAATGCTGTGTTGAAGGTCAGCAAAGGCATATGAGTTTTTGACAATAAGCTGGTCCCAGAGCGAGAAACTAAGAAGGGGGAAAGGGGGAACAGAGGAAAAAGACAGCGGCTGGACAACAGTGCCAGATCACGGCCGATGCAGAGGACCAGCCGTCTACACCATCTCAGACAGGAAAAGGGAATGAGGGGGAAGCAGAGAGAAATAGTTTTCGAGGAGACATCTGGCTTTGATTAAGTGGGCCGGTGCGGACAAGCCAGCCTTCAGAGCATGTTTTGACTGCGCCTTACGGAGGAAGCTGATGATGTTTGTTTTTAAAATGCAAGTGGCTTGTTAATTGATGAACTGAAGTTATGAACACAAGGGCCAGATAAGGATGTGTAGGACTTTGATCATTGCTGGGTTTCAGGAACAAAATGTAGAGAGCTTTTGGTTTTCTGGTGAATGCATTTGTATTATTTGGCATGATAAATGTGCTCTGATTTTGTGTGATTATGTGACATGAGTCATATGCCTTTGACTCCGATATGCCTTCAGTTAAGCCTAGTAGCCTGCATTTTTTCACAGGTTTTGCCACACATGTAACCAAATATCCAAACCATGTATGTGAAAATGTAACCACATCAGCACAATGATTTAGTCAACTCCCCGTGACTATATAGTGATCAGGACATTTTGTATAATAAACATAAAATATAACAAACTGACTCTCAAAATGTCTATCTGCTCATAATTCACAGAGCCACTGATCTAGCTACTGGGCCTGGATGGGCACCAATCTCTGATCCAGTTTGGTATTGGTGCATCTCAAAGAAGCACCACAGTTTTAGGTTCTGAAAACCAGGCATTCGTAATCACTAAAATTGTAGGGGCCAACAGTAGAGTCCATGCCATGTACTGTATAAAGATGGTTCTGTGACTAAACATCAGTATATTTTTTCATTGGAAACAGCACATCATTTATCCTCGAAACTACGTTGCTCGAAAAGTGTAGCAATATTCAGAAAAATGCAAAACAGAATTGAGCAGAAGTAAGCCGTAGCGAGCCATAAACCACTCATTTTGTTAGATGGCTATAAAACATCTGCACTTTTGGAGACATAAGTGAATATTTTTGGCGTGGGCTTACTTCTACAAAATAATCACAACATCTCAAACATCGGGACGGCCAAAGTGGGACTGGGAGCTCGCGTCTGTCACTTTCCTACAGACAGATTGAGTGTGAGAGGAGCTTGATGGCACAACGTCCTGCACCACTGAATATGAATAAACCATCAAGTGCAGCGACTCTAGCCAAGCCAAACTCAGCACACAGCCGTCTGAGCAGGAGGCCCCGAGCAAGTCTCTGGCAAGCACAGACAAACCCACCAATGCTACTTTTTCTTCTTCGAACCCTCATACCCGCTTTTCCAAAAGTCAATTGCCCATCAAAAACAGATAATAACTTTCGAAAAACATGATATCATCCCACAGAAATAATCACAGCTCCCACTCGCTTTGAGGAGTCATTTTCCAGAGACAGCTTTTTGTTATATATGGCCATGTAAAATAGATTGTTTTATTGCACTCTACATATTAATTTGAATTAGAATGAACCGTGTTTTCAAAGCTCTAAAAGAAATCCAGGTTTTCGATCAATACAGAGATGCACATTTTATGGGATTTTTTTTAGCTTGTCCCCTCATTCCTGGAGTTGTGTTTTGCATAATCTCCGCATGTTTGAGAAAACCTGTATTGGCACTAGCTTTCTGTGAACTCCTGAGCCCCTCCCAGTTCAGGAAGCACTCTCAGTCTTCTCTCATTCATTTATCCCAAAAATATATACAGCTGTTTCCATTGATCCTTTAGCATCATAATGAAAGTTTGATAAAGTATTCTATAGTATAGACCCTTAGACAACATAATAACGTTCAGGCAAAGTTAACTGAAAACATATACTAGCCACAGAAAGAGCTTGACTTTCAGGTGAATTTTGGAGAATCATTTGAAATGTTCATTCCATAGTGAACATTGCATGAAAATAGGGTTATTCAGAACCAGGTGATAATAACGTATAGGCTATATTGCATTATAGAAGCATTCTTCAAATATGCATATTTATTTATGTATTTATGTGTTTATGTATTTATTTATTATTTACTTTTTAATTTGTATTTATTACTGAATGTCAATGTGCCAGAGTTAGCCAGAAGACTATTTTTCATTTGCAGTCCCTAGACTGATCTTAAATTCACCCTAAAACAAGAAGAAGAGTCAAACAGACATATTTGTGACTAGTTTATATCAACAGCATTTTTTCCAGAATAAGATAGCTTTTAATTGACCTTTGAAGTAAAATCCATGCTCACTATGCTAATACATTTCCCTGATTGTATCCTGATAGTCTTTCTGACTGATGGTTGGAAAGTACTGTTGTTGCTGCTGGTGTAATTGTTAAATGTGAGGGAACTCTTTGGAGACCAGTGGGGTTTTGAGACCGGGTTGTGGAGGTGAAACTTGATTCTCGACTTGTTCTCCGAGGGCTCTGAGGCTCTGATGATGATTGGAAGTGATCCCTGTGTGGTAGCACCAGCTCCTGCTCCGAGGGCAGCTGTATAAATGTCACTGCTGAATGAACCCTGAGCATTGGCACAGTGACAAAACTAAACCAAAAGAAGTGTGGGTAAGTGTTTATTAGCTATACTTCTCGAGTCTTGTGGAGAGACTAAACATACAGACTGGAAAATAATGTAGAAATTCACAACAATGAAACCCATGGTCAGCACCAAGTGAACAATAACTTCAATAACACTCTCTCATTAGAACACATAGGTTACTCTACGTGCAAAATAAATTATAATTTTATTTATTTATTTATTACAGGGACAGTGCATATTCATAAACATTTCTGTCAATATGCCAGGCTTTTATTCATTTGCAGTCCCTAGACAGATCTTAAAGGTCACCCTAAAACAAGAAGAGTGACATATACATATCTGTGACTAGTTTATATGTATACAACGGCATTTTTCCAGAACAATTTAGCTTTTAATTGAGTATTTAAGAATGTTTTGTAATTATGAGTGAACACATCATTGGTGTTAAAACAAAAGAATGTTCAGCGTGTACCCGACACTTTGGACAAAAGACATGATTTTTAATTTTGGAATTTTGAATAAATGTTGGTTTGGCTTTTGTCTTGATTTTTTACTACTACTACTACTACTACTACTACTACTACTACTACTACTACTACTACTACTACTACTACTACTACTACTACTACTACTAC
>JAVQKC010146680.1:0-12450 GCA_036025475.1 Philypnodon macrostomus | reverse complement strand
AGCTTGTGGACAGTATACCACGACGTCCTGAGACATTGATCCGTGTCAGGGGCGGCCATACTCCATATTAGTGACATATGAGAGAGTCATATTGGACATTCTTCTGCATGAACATGTGTAATTGAAGCAAAACCGTTAATATCCCTGATTGAGTTTGGTCTGATACACATTTGACAAAGTGTCAGTTTGGTCTCATGTTCTCTGTGATATGTTTGGAGGAGATTGATCAATAATCTTTAACTATTGAGAATAAATCACATTCATGAGAAGAGGTAAAAAAAAATAATAAAAAGTCCAACTTTATGGGCAACAGTGTACATTTTAATAGTCTGGCCCTGTTCTATGATGTAAAGTGAGTACTCATATTCTTATAGACCACTATACAGTTTGAACTTGTCTTGGCCCATAACGGTTGAGTGTCTGGAAAACTACAGCTAAAGACATGAAATACCATTCTCTCACCACTGGAGAAATTACTCAGAAATTCTGATTTAATGTTAGTCTGGATTCTTTGTTCGGCGGTGGTCTGAGAGTCTGTCAGTTCGGCCCAGGGCAGCTGTGGCTACCAAGGTATACCTCCACCAGTGTGTGACTGTAGATCAGGGGTGTCCAAACTTTTTTCACTGAGGGCCACATGTCAGGAGTTTATACCGAGGAGGGCCACTTGCTGAGCTGACCGATTTCGCTTCACCAAAAGCCCCCTTCAGTTGTATCTGTTTTCTGACCACTTGTGTTCAGCTTCAGGCTTATTCACTTATTACAACAATAACCACACAGAATAGTGGGCTTGGATTATGTAGAGTCAAATGCAGTAAAAAAGACCATTTGAGCCAATTGAGAGGGCCTCAAAAAAATAGCTCTGCGGCCCGCATTTGGCCCCCGGTCCATATTTTGGACACCCCTGCTGTAGACTGAATGCATAATGAACAAAAATAAAGATGTCATAATGTCTAAACGAGCCAGTTACACAGACTTTCACCCCCGAATCATGTTATATCTGCATCTTTCATTTGTAAAATTCAAAAACCTGGACATCATATTGACCTTTGACCTATCCTGTCCTATACTGATACGCTCCCCTGCTCCCGTCCATAACACGAACCTCTCTGTGTTTATTCTTCCCCTGAGCCTCCAAACACGCAGACCTTTCCCCATTGTCCAAGCCTCTTCACAACCCTCAATACTCTCCCCACTCAGCAGCCGACCCTGGATTTCAGCCCATTATGTTCCGCAGATGAAAGATTTTTTTGTGCTACCTGCCAGAATCCTCACCTTTTTTGCTGCACCACCATGTTTTTTTTCTTCTTTTTTCTGGGGTGTGCGGGACAAGTGAAGAGGCCGCTTTTCTGCACAACAAAACACTCATTTAAATGGAAAGAGCAGCTCCGGTGGTGGTGAAGAAGAAAAAAAAACAACCCGTGAATAGTCAGTGTATTTGGGTCAAGGCCATTATTAAAGACTTCGAATGCGGTCTATTAAGAGTAGACAACATTAGGGCGGAGGATAAAGTAAATAGTTGAGCATTGATGCAGGCGGAATATAGTCTGAATGCTGAGCTCACCTGAATGCTTCTATCAGTGCATGCATTCTCTTCGTCCCGGGAGTCTGAACTTTTATAGGGAGAATCGTTTGTCACGGGGATGAGTAGTAGTAGATGATTTGTGGACGGAGAAATATTTCTATAATGTGCAAAAATATACTCTAAACAGATAATACCCATGGTCATAAGGAGGATTTTTATCTCAGCGATTTTCACCCCAAAAGAATCCAACGGAACCGCCTTGCCTCTATTTCAATTTATCTGTGAAAATCAGTTGCTGTTAAAAGCATTGGGAAACATATGCAAACAAAATATTTCTTCAATTGATCTGGGCAGTCGTCCAAGCAAAAAAAGCCCACACTTCCCTCTCCCCAGACACTTCCTCCAGCATTTAGATGGCGTACTGAGGCGCTCCCAGGCCAGGTCGAGAAACACCTCCCCGAAGTCTGGCACCTTTTGAGTTTGAGTTCGTGAAAGTGGATATGAATTCTGAAAAATTGTCTTGCATATTGAAAGACACCTATTGAACAACTGAATAGACATAGAGATAAAAAAAGACGACTTCATTTAGACTTATCTGGAGTTAGCTGCACTCACTCACCTCTCTCTTTAAGCATCTTGAAATGAAGTTAGAAAAAACAGATTCTTTATATCCTTGTCTCATCCACTTCACTTGTGAGTTGTGAAACAATCGCTACAGTCTCAAGGACATCACTCCATCTCTGTTGAACTACTCAGAGCAGTGAAATGGGCTGCCCTTCTTCACCTGAACACTAGAGGACACATGTAGAGAAATACATCTTATATGGTTACAATCTACCCAAATACTGTGTGTCATCACTGGTGGTTGGTGTTGTGGTTGGGAATGGGAGAGGCCATCCTTGCCTGATGCCCCCCAAAATTCTTGAACCACCACTGGCCAATTGTGTATTACTGATGCTGAACGAAGACTCGGGACGTAACAGTCTTATTAGTAATTTATTGGCATATCATTTTTTATCTAATAAATATCAAAATGTAAGGGTTTAAAGAGTTGTAAATACAGTACATTCCATTGGCAGATCTGGGGAACAGAGGATTGCATCACTGGCACACACTGGCCTCTTGTTTGGTTCCCCTTGCATTCTTTGTGGTAAAAAAATACATATTTTTATAATATTCATACATTCACAGAAATATAAAAAGCCTTTATTTATTTTTTTCATTGTGCTTTTTATGAGGAATATTGCCTTCACACTGGGTTACCATGGAAACGTCTTGCAGCTTGTGCCTGGAGCTAATTTATACAGAGCTAGTGTGTCTTTAAGCCTCGCCCACAAAAACGGACAGCTAATCACTGTGTTTTAAAAACTCTTGTCCATGGCCACTTACTGTGCTTACCACCCACTGGCCACTTTATTAGATACACGTGTTCTACAGCAACTCTGCATATAACCCTAAAACAAATCTGCTGATGTTTCAACTAAACATCAAAATGAAGAAGAAAGGGGATTCAAGCGACTGAACGTGACATGGACTGGTCTACGTATAAAAGAGGAACTATCCAGCAATTCATGGGTAAAAATGTAATGTTGATGCCAGAGGTCAGTGGAGAATGTTCAGACTAGTTGAAGATTATGGGAAGGCATAAGTAACCACTCATTACAAACAACATAAAAAACCTCTCACTAGACCAGTCCATGCCACGCCCAAATCACTGAAATCATATTTGTATCCATTTATTCTCCAATTTCAGTTTGAAAAGCAATGAAATGCTGCCATGTGCTGCTGTTGCATTCATTGAGTTCAGCTCTATGACAGGCAGACCGTATTTAACTAATTATGTGACCTCTGAAAGTAAATAACCTCAAATCTAATTTAAGGGCTATGTCCCGCCAAATACAGAGATACAAAGCTCCTAAATATTTATTTAAATTTCAGGTTGTATTGCAACAAAATAGCAAAAATATAGTTTGAATACTATTGTAGTCTAGCAAATGGGTCAGGGTAAATTGGAGTTTTGGTTTGAAAGTTTATCAATACTTAGTTGTGACAGACAGACACAATACCCCAAAACAAACCAGAGGAGAGCATTGTTCCCCTTGTGTGGTCCTCTCTGTGGGCCATCAGCTCCAGGACACCTCACAGCAGGACAGTCCCCACTTACCTTGTGCCTAAAAGTATCAGTTTAAAATTAGCCCATATTGAATAAATATCTCTATATATGCATGGGTAAATGTCAGCTGGAGTTATTCAAAGAATGAGTCTTTAAATAGATAGATAAATGTCAGGCTGGGTAGCACAGAGTGACATGCAGCATGTTAATGTGGGTCTACTCAGGCACTACTCCAAAGGCAGAAGGCATGCAGAGCTAAAAAGGGGGGCAGAATGGAACGAGACAGGGGGAAGTATGGCCTCAAATATTGGAGGAAGAGGGAGAGGAGTCCCTGTGCAGAGCAGGACAGATGTCTGAGGAGAGGTGTGCTCCAGGCATAACCCAAGATCACCCCCCTCCCCTCAAACACACACACTCCAGCAGAACCCCCACTGCCCTGAGGGTCAGAACTGAGGAGCACAATGTCCCAAAAACAGTGTGGCTACAGTGAGCACATACAGAAAAGAGGTGGCAGAGGAGAGATCACTCTCTCCTTCACTGACGGTGGACAGAGCTCTCAAGGGCTGAACCAGTTCTTAACGTGTCATTGTGTGATACATTCTGGTTTTGGCTTTTGGATAAGCATGATTTTTTCCCAAAAGTTTGTTGTCATAGTTTTCACTAACTTTAATATATAACCTTAATATATAAACATAAATGTGTCCTGATCTTTCTAGTCCTTTGAGTGCACTGCATATTTTGCATTGTTCCATTAGTGTGCTCCTTCACAATGCATTCTGAGATACTGCATTTCAATACCCTGTACATTTAGAACCCCTCCATATAGGGGACACTATAGAGAGTGATTTGGGACACGGTCCCCTGGGCCTCCATTCTTTCATTGACCAGTCGACCTGAAACACTGTCCCGGGGCAGTGACAGGGGCATCCATCAGCCCATTACAGCTCCTCTTCTTCTTCCATGGCCTCCAGCAGCGGGGGTTAAAGGGATAGAGGTTGGCCCGGGATTGGACCCTTGTGTCGCTGACCCACACCTCTACACTTCCTCTAGTACACTACTTCTCTATAAGGTAAAGCTAACACACCTAAGCCATTGGTATTTTTCATGCATGTTGGCTTTGAATCGTGCCTTTAAAAACAACAGGGATATGAGCTGCATTCCTCTTTTTCATAAAAGGTCCAATAAATAATTTACAGTTCTTCTGTAATAAATATCATTCATGTCCTGCATATTTCTAGACACTTCCATTGGAGTTGTGCTACAAAGTGGCTCCCCGGCTGTGATCCCCGAGTGTGTCCCCCCCGTCCCGCGGAGGGGGGCTGTGTCCCACTGACCGGGGACTGTCCGAGTACAGGCTGTGGGACCTGGAAGGCATCAGTGCTGTGCTGGGGGGCAGGCTATGCTGGAGGTGCAGGGCGGGGGTGTTAGGCGTAGGGGGCGGTGTGGAGCCGGGGATGGGAGGGAACCCCAAGTGGAGCTCCTGGGGTCTGTGGAAGTGAGCAGCATGTTGCTGGGGAGAGCAGGGCAGTGAGGTGGGCGTGTCTGTCCAGAGAGAGCCCGGGCAGGGGCCGGGGGGCGAGGGGCTGGGGGGCGATGGATGGGGGATGTAGGCGTGGTGAGGGGAGCAGAGTGTGGGACACACCACTGAGGGAGGGTGGGGCCGCGTCATGAAGGAGTCCATGAGCTGGGCCATCCTCTTCATCAGCTGCCCCAGGTCTGCCACCTCCTTACCTAGAGAGTTCACCTGCAGATGCAATAAGAATACAATTTACTGTTACCTCCTTTGTTTCCTTGTAGCTATACCACAGTAGTTAAAATTATATTTAAATGATTCTGGCCAGGACCTGCTGGATAATTAGCCTATTATAGATAGATAGTGGAATACTGGCGAAAAATCAACTAGAAATGAAGAGAATGTGCAAAATGCACAAAATTGCCGTCCTGGATCTGGCAATCACAAAGTGTCAGTGCAGTTTTGCCACTGCTCAAAGCCAAATACAGTGGTTACAGTGTTGTTTTACAAGCCCCATTCAGGTCAGACTGTTGTCATGTAACATGGTGCTCTGACTCATCATTACACTGATGTGGAGCTGCTCAACCAGAGCTTGACCACACAGCCCTGCCAACTGACCATCTGTGAGTGCCAAATCTATCTGCCGGACCATTCATCAGGCTAATCACATCACATCAGTGGCTCTGGAAGCACATCGGCCTCCAACATGGGCCCAGCAGGACCCCAGGACATTGTACAGGGGCCGCTGTACAATGTAGCACAGGTATATGCTGATCATGACAGAAGTAATGGCAGAGGAACCCCAGCGAGTGGAGGTAATGAGTGGTTAGCAGAGGTTCATTCACAGATGATTACCCAAAATGTGTCACAAAGACATTCTCCTGTTCTGTATGCTCAGGTGGAGGACACTCAAATTAGTACTGTACTTTACAATCAAAGTGACTCACATAGAAGGACCTATGTAGCAGAGTTTTAAAAAGAAGAACTATTCATGTTCAGGTTGATATAATAATAAATACCATCAGGCACATTATAACCACCTGCCCTATATTGTATTGATCATGTTTCAGAAGCGGTGTATGATAGAAGTGTGTAGAAGTGTGTAGAAGACTGCAGTTCTGAATAAGAGAGGGGGCCGTTTCTTATCACGGTCCATGTTGGGCACATTTTTTTGGGACTTGAGCACCCTTGGTCACCCCTAATTTATTTATTACATTAATGGCCCATCCATTAGGCAATGCTATGTTATACTGGCTTTATTTTCTATGCATAATGTAACATACGACTGCTCAAAGTAATGTAATAATCATCATGTGCGTATATACAGTATGTAATCAATGTGCAGCTCATTTTGGATGTTTGAGTCCCTGAGCACACCACTCAACCCTCTTGTCCATCTCTGGTCCATCTCTCTGAAGCTGTTCTGATATAAATAGCCGTAGTGAGAGCCAGAGGACAGTCTAATCTGACACACTGTCAACACGATTGCTCTACTCCCACCACGCACTCAGAGCTGGCCACATGGGCAGCAGCAGCCAACTGTATCTGCAGCCCACAGCCAAAATGGTTATTCATATTGAGAAGAGAATAATTTACATAACTACCCTTCTTAAAAATAATGAACCAATATCTGCAGTGTGAAAAATCAATCATTTCAAGGATTACCTTAAGTTAGACTAACATACAGTAGTCGATGATGAACTGATTTAGTTTTAGCGTGTTGCCAATTTGGAGACGGGGAGCCACTTGGAGTTAATAGTTAATCACTTAGTACGGGTGGTAGAGCATGTCAACTCCTAACTGAGGTTGCCAATCACACTGACCCATGTATGAATGTTTTAGTGTGATTGGTGGTGGTTGAAGTGGCCGTGGGCGCAGTATGGGTGCCATGACTTTTGCAGCCCCTTCAGTGAGCTCCTGAGGTAGTGAAGAACTGGCATGAAGCTGATTTTGCTTCTGGGATGTGAAAATGATCTTCTCTTTTCTTTTTGATGGAGTACATAAAATCTAAATAATATGTATGCTTCAATTTCTACATTTCGTTTTTATCAGTGCTGTCCTTTGGCTCTTCAACATTTTACCTTTGACTGACCAAATATCCACAAGGTCAGAGGAGCCAAAGTTCATAAGTCAAAGAGCAACGGTGCTCCTGCTGTTTGCTTGCACACACGTTTGTAGTTCATTATATAATCAGTGGCTCATGTGAGAGCCATCCAGAAAATCTGTTTCACTCTAAGTCCCATAGTTGTTGGGATATGCTCTAGCCACCCCTAATGGGAATAAGTGGAAGAATTCATTCACAAAATATATTAAAATATCTACTGAATATGCCTAATTACTCAGTTAAGCTTTTGTTGGCACTTATTTGAGACATACTAAGGGCCTTTACATCTTCTTTCATTTATAACTTAACATGACTTAGTTCCCCTATAACTGAATTTATTGTATTTTTTGTCCACTTTTGTCCCCATTGGAACCCTTGTATGGGTACCAGTCCATGCAGGCTTGGACATCATTACCAGTGTGTCTGATTAAGTCACATGGACATCAGCTCTTGTCCTCTCCTCTGCTCCTTTCTGTGAGCGGATATTGAGGATTAACTGTGCACATGTGCATGCTGGGAAACCTCCTGGCCACTACTGGGACTGAGCAAAGGCCATTCAGACCAACTGTGTGCCTCTGAGTCATGACAGAGGACAGCGGAGGTGAAGGAGGGTGTGACGGGCTTGTCCTTGACCTGATGCAGGAAGTGAAGACTGTGATTCCACATCTAACACTGACCCCTTATACACCATAGGACCTGAACCTTCTGGGATACTATAGTATGTACCTTACATAGGTTGAATGTGGAGCCGTGTCTGTTGTGAAGGTAAAGTCATTCAAATTACTCTCAGTTACACTGGATGAAAAACCATCAGCAGCAAAACCTGATGGTTACATTCTACAGTAAAGTAAAGGTGTATAGGTGTATCAAGATCTGGTCTGCTGGGTGCTCTACTATTGACAAGCAAGCCCTGGAGAAAGTCATCAAACCAGTAGAAATCAGCCCTCTGCAATCTCTGGAAGAAACTGCCAACAGATGTCTACAGAAATCATTGCAGATGCAAACATGCAAACAAAATTGACTTCTAAAAATGAGTAAACTCACAAATCTCACAAGAATCCAGTTACTACACAAGGGAAGCATGTCTTTAAATAGCACCCAGTGTCATTTTCCTGTACCCCCTGGAAAACTGGAAAACTAGTCACATTTTTTCCAGGACTGTGAGTAAGCTTGGCTCCATTCCTCTGATCTTCTGACCCTCTCATGCTCAACCTGCACATACATGACCATATGTTCATACCTGCTCTGGCCGGTGTTATGAGTGTTGCCCACCTGCTGGCCCAGGGTCCGGAGCTGTCCTCTGGTCTCCTCTGCTTTGGCGGCTAGCTCTGCTGTGCTCATCTGCAGGAGATCTGGACAAGCAAGTAGATTTTATCACCAATGATTCTATTAGATAGAAAGTCTGGGGTATAGCATATGTTGGAGATGTACTGTAGTGACCTGTCACTGATGCTGAGGCACAGGTGGGTCCACTGACAGGACAGCCCCGAGCAGAGGGGAACAGGAAGGCCTCTGTCCCATCTGTGTCCTCCGTCCCATCGACAATCCTGAAAAACAATCACATCACATCAGTAATCTCCATTTGAACTAGACTGACTCCACCATATATTCTACATTAAGATACATTAAGATTGTGAAAATATACTCTACTTAAAACCACTATAGATCTATTAAACGGAGATAAGACATTTACTGTAACTAAATGCAAAATCCAGGAAAAAGGGATTTGCTATTGCTATGGTTTGCACATGTGTATGGACATATAACAGTCCCATCCCATACATCAGCAGGTGTCTTACCTAGGACTGAGATTGGAAGGGTCCAGGGTGATCAGGGTCATGTCCTGGTTCTTCCTCCGGGATGTCATGTGTGTTGTACAAGGGCCACTCTGACATTTCCTCTCTTCATCTTCCTCTTCCCGACGCTCCACCTGTGCCTCTACAATGGGGGGGTATCCCTGCAACACCCTTCCATTCTTCTTCACCCCAGACTGCACAGGCAACATGAATGAGAAAGATTGTTTTATTGAGTCAGACATATAATGGACCACTGTAACAAAAGGTACTCAGAAGGATGTAGGTTTGATCTCCACTCACTGTTGTTGTGTCCTTGGGCAAGACACGTTATCCACCCTGCCTGACAATTTGCCGCCTGCAGCTGTGGCTACAGGTAGCTTACCACCACCAGTGAGTGAGTATGGAGTAATTCAATTATAGAATCAACATCTATTCCATCAGTATATTTGCTTCAACCAACCTACATTCCTGAGATCAATTTGAGTCTAGTTAGGGCTGCACAATATGAGAAGAACCTGTGATATTCAATATGTTAAATATTGCAATATTGCTATTTTTCAGATATTTTGATGCACATTCAATTAGCAGAAATAGCTTTTTTTTACTTACCAGCTAAAATCTTTACTTTACAATCCATACTTCAACACATTTATTATTTAAGGCTATAATAGTCTATGTCAGATTAAAACCCATCATGATGTTATTTGCTTTATATTTCTATGACATTGGACATTGCACATATGCAACAATAATTTTGCAACATTCCATGCAGCCCTCACCTCAGATTTTAACCCAGCTCTTACCCCTGTCCCTATGACCTATAGAAGGAGATGAGGCGGTCATTTTGGGACTGGTTTTAATACCACTCTGACCTGTTTATTGCCAGTGCCTTCATCTCACACAGTGCACCATGCTTTATAATGAGGGCCAAACTCAATCAAAGGAATGGGCCCCCAGTCACCTATTGATCCGAAGTGGGGGTAGGTTAATGACCCCCTCCCGCTGTGATCGATCTCTTAGTGAAATAGACAAACTTGATTATATTTGTAATAGGACAGGCCACACGTGGAGCCCCTCTCTTGATTCTGATTAGTTTGGACGTAATGACTTTAAGAACAGGAAGTGGTCAATTTGCTGGTCGATCTTAATAAGAAGAAAACAAAGTCAGAATTATTAGTTCTCGGATCGTGATGGAGAGGCTGATGGATAGAGTTAGTCTAAGGGACCTTTACAAAATAAGGCACTGCAGTGAGCACAGGCAGAGCGTACGCCAGATAGCACATAAAGAAGCTACAGCAGTTATGGGCATTAGGCGGTGGATACCTCGGACAGTGCCACAGGGTTGACATAGAGACATACACAGACAAAGCCATTCATTCAGTCAGTCGCCAAGGACAATTTAGATTCTCAAGTCTTCAAACAAAACAGCTTCAGATAGTAAGAGGAAGCTGAAGTGCCCAGAGAACTAATAGAAATGCAGGGAGGACATACGTTGATAGACTGTATGGCAGGCAGCCAGAGGATTGAACCCATAACCCCCTTACTGGGAGAAAGGAACACTATTTACTAGGCCACTGTGCACACTGAGATTTCAATCTCAGTGTGCACAGTGGCCTAGTGAATACTGAGATTGAACACTGAGATTGAAATCTCTGGACTGTTTAAAGCTTCTGTGGGTTCCCTCCCACCTTCGAAAGGCAAATGTTAAGAGAACTGATTCATTTAAATGTCCTATAATGAATGTGGGAGCAAATGGTTTTCACTATCCATCCAGTAACTAAATGGCCATTGTCGCTCATTGTCCATTATATTGACCACACATAGGAACATATGTTTTGTATTCACAAAAAGTGTACATACCCCTGTACATACCTGGGCCTCTAAAGCAGTAGTGGAGAGCCGTGCTTTGACCTAGAGGAGAAAAAATACATTTAACCACAGGAAGGCAGCAATCAACTTCTC
Source organism: Philypnodon macrostomus (assembly GCA_036025475.1). Taxonomy (NCBI): domain Eukaryota; kingdom Metazoa; phylum Chordata; class Actinopteri; order Gobiiformes; family Eleotridae; genus Philypnodon; species Philypnodon macrostomus. Next base: position 1,440 of record JAVQKC010146680.1, on the reverse strand, counting down.
TCTCAATCTCATTCAAAGAGAAGATATTTCCTCTGTGGGAATCAAATATTACACTGTAATAAAAATCCCTCTTTACCATACCGGCCTGCTGATTATTGTGGACAGGCATCAGTCTCCTCCAGCTCTTCTTTTTACCTGGGTGTACATATTGGGCAGGTGTGTGCATGCAAACCGTAGCTATTGTCCTATTATGTCAGTGGAGGGAAGAGTGTGAGTCTAGATGTTTGTGAAGTGGGCCATGGTTTGGAGCACAGATCTGTCTTGAATGCAGCAGCAGGTTCTATATGCTTCTTTTTAAAAATGTGTCAATTAAAAATGTAAGTAGATATACTGTATAAATATAGTTTTGTGTGTTTTATCTCTTCTAAAATAGATCTGAATAATGTTCCTATAAGGCCTTCTTTACCCCTACAGGCCACGCCAATATAACTACTGCAGCCAATGCGGGATAGTTCATTGTGTTTTTTATGTATATAAAAAGTGAGACAGAGAAGCCCCAGCACACATGAATACAAGTCCAAGTATATTTTTGATGAGGAAACAACATAACACAGAACACATTGTGTGCAGTAGTTGAGTGGTTGTCCTATCACCGGAGGGTTGACGGTTTGAATCCCGCTCAAAACTGTGTATACTGTCGTAGGCGTAGGCACCATATGGCTGCCAGGCTTCTGTCAGACTGCAGTTATGGTTACGGAAATAGCTTACCACTAGTGTGTGACTTTAAGTGAATGAGTCTTTGAGTGTCTTATATAAGTTCTCAAAGTTAGACTAAACTTACATGTGTCTCGTGTCCCTCCCGCAGGTTGTAGGTGAGGTCCTGCTGGATGTCCTGGACAAAGCTCTGGGAGTACTCTGGGTACAGGTCCAGCACCTCATACAGACCCTTCATGTTAATGCACTGCAGATCACAGTAGGTCAGAGCCTTCACGTCTGCATTAGTCTTTATCACACGGTCATCTAAGGACAAGTTGGCCCCGATCAGGTCTCCTTTACCTGCACACATCCACACACACATTTGCACTGATCTGCACAGGCGGGGTAATGGTCTCTGTCATATAAGAGAGAACAGAGGTGATTTATAAAGCTTTAGTCGGTAGTTTGCTATAGTGGAGGTGAATGATATTCCCCTATTCTGCAGATAGACAGTGTTATGGAATAAGTATCTCTTGTTTTTGCTAATATTTGAGTGCATCACATATTATTTTAAATAAACTAAAAATAGTTGTTTAAAACCTGACAAATGTACAAAATGTAACACAATATCTGCAATCACTGGACCCAAACAAATCAGCATGTGCAACAATCCAGCTAAAATAGTAGTGGCAGACCATGCAACTAAGGCCGTGTTCACACCAGAATGTCCGCACCAGGGTCCGCACTTCCAACCTACAAATGATCTATTATCTTTATTTGGTTTGCATACTTTTGCTTTCACAC
>JAVQKC010146670.1:0-11298 GCA_036025475.1 Philypnodon macrostomus | reverse complement strand
GTCCAGGGAGGTTGGCTACAGTCCCGTGGAGCTTAAACCTCTGAATAATATGTGCCACTGTTGTCACAGGAACATCAAGCTGCTGGAGATGGTCTTATAGCCTTTACCTTTAACATGCTAGTCTATAATTGTCTTTCTAATCTCCTGAGACAACTCTCCCTTTCACTTTCTGTGGTCCATGTTCAGTGTGATACACTCCATGTGACCAAACAGCACAGTGACTATTTGTCACCCTTTAAATAGACAGACTGACTGATTATGAGTTTGAAGATACCTGTGATTAAATTAAATTAAAAGGACACAGCTGTGTTAAACATGTTCCTCTGGTCAAATTATTTTCAATCTTTTATAGAGGTGCCATCATTTTCGTGCTGGCCTGTTTCATTAGTTTGTTTTTTTAAATAATTCCAATTCAAGAGTAATGGCTGATTTTGATTGTTTAAGTTTCAGTACATTTTTATATATTGTTACTTTTGTAAGTTTCAAGTGAGTTTATTGACTATTGTGGGGGTTTCTTTCATTAACAGAGGGGTCCTAACAATTTTGTCCACGTGTGTAGATGCTGGTAGCATACAAATAGCTGGGAAAGGTATCTGTTACACACAGGTCTTGCCAAAACCACACATTGATTTTACAGAGAGCAAGAAATAAAAAAGATGTGAAACTGACAGAGGCCTGGTGTTTTTGTGTTGAACAGTAGCTTTATGATTGTCTAGAGTCTATATATAAAGTCTGTATTCTGTGTGTTTTTCGGTTTCTATGGACAGTGCTATTCTCTGAAACTGTAGGGGGAGCTCTCTGAAGGAGAAATGTGACCAAAACAGTGAAAAGTTGCATAGTGCCCCTTTAGAGAATAACACTCTCCTAACATAACAAAAAATAGCATAGAATATAGATGTTATCAAAATTGTACATACAAGACAAAAACTTTCTTTGAGCTTTCACCATTCTGTAAAAGCCAACCAGTTGAAAAGCAATGTGTGTTCCTTTTATAATATAATGCATCAGTTTTACAATGCACTTTTTAGACACTCAAAGATGCTTCACAATTGAATTCATTATTCATTCACTCCGCAGTCACACACTGATGGTGGTAAGCACTTGTCCTGGGGCAAGTTGTTAGAGACGTGGCTGCCATTCTGCGTCTATGCCCCTCCAACCACCACCAAGTGTGTTAGGTGTCTTGACCAAGTACACAGTGATATTAGGGGGGGTGGGGAGGGTTCATTCAACCTGCAACAACTTTTTATATCGGCAAAAAAACAATATTATGGAATCACATTGGTCCGCATCTGCAGATCCTACGTGTGAACGTAATAACACCCAGGTACATCATAAAGACGCCGAACTGGATTGATTTTGGTACGTTTATGATGAATATTAATTAAGTAATTCATTAATTACTGCCCTAAACGGTGAAAGCAAAACTCAATAAGTCTTTGCTGGATCTTTTTCAGACAGGTTCATGAAGATGCAGAACTGTATTGAGATTGGTTCTTCTACGATTAATGACAATTCAACTTATTAATGCCCTGAAGCACTTTAATTGAGCCAATAATCCTGCTGAACATAAACAAAATTGCATGAATTTTGGCACAGTGATCCGGGCAATTGCATTTTTAATGTATATAGGCAAATCAAAAATGCCTCAATAGCGCCACCATGTTATTGACACCTATGGGACTCTGGACACACTTACTTTGGCAGAGAGCAATGAAACTTGGTGATTCTCCACAGTGTACCCAACATAAAATATTATTATGGCCCCAACCTACAACAAACAGGAAGTCGGCCATATTGGATTGAATTTGGGAGGTCAGGTATATTTGACAGCCTCTAACTTGCACACCGATTAGGCTCAAACCTGAGATATCTAATTACCCCCCGACACTGAACACATCTGACCAAAATTATAGCAGTTTCCTCTATAGCTCCCCCTATAGACTGAAATAAGAATGTAGTTTTATGGAAATGGACAAACTTTGTCAAAAAAATTTTTTTCACAAACATCCAGACAAATCAAAAAAGTCAAATAGACCCTTCCCATGTTTGTCATGGGTTGGGGGCAGTGCCTCTTAATTGCTTGTTAACCATTAAAAAACCCTTCACATAATGTCTGATTAAGATGCCCGATGGTGCCAGTTGTTGCAGACGTATAAGGGTGTCTCCCCTTGCTGTCCGGGACCACAGCATGGGCCTAGTTTAGCCATGAAAATTACTCTAAAGCTGTTCTAGCTGGTTAGCACAAGTTGTCCCTTATTCTTCCCATTCCCTGGGTCCACCAGAGCGTATGTGTCGTTTATGTGTGCTGTGACTAACCAGCTGCAAGGCCGCTCTTGTGAACTGTGGCGTGTGCTGCCGTCCTTCTCGACTTGACGATAATAAACCAAGACCTCTGCTCTCAGATGACTCATGATTCCACCTAAAAATATTCTCCTTCCCCCAACGCCACTGTCAAAAAGATTGGAGCAAGTTTTGGATGCAATGGGTCCTTTCTGGCTTCCTCACATCACCCAAAAACGTGCATGTGTTAGGGGGATTGGCAATTTTAGGTCAATTTCTCCCAGTAAATAAGAGTGAATGATGGTCTCTCTGTGTATTGTATGTCTCTGTGTCAGCCCTGCGACAAACTGCTCATTGTCCAGGGTGTACCTCACCTAAGGCTCATAGAATGAATGACTTAGTCTCCATTCAGACTTCAGTAAGCTCATGGGTTAGTGCTGGTTTAGTCCTGAATTGGTCTTGGTTTGGTCCTTGTTTAGATCTGGTTTCAACCTATCATAGTCATGAAAGTGCCCTTTTTTCTGTGGAGTTTAGAGTGTCATCCAGCAGGTCTCTGGCACTGCTTTTACTCTCATCTCCAATCTGCTTCATGTTTTGTCATTGTGTGGTTATCTAAGCTATTGCATTTATTATCTCTATTTTCTCAAACCATTCTTCTATCAATCAAATAGTTCTGCCATTCACTGGATCTATTTTCACTGGATAATTTTGCTAATTTATAACTGGGTCAGAGCATCTCCAAAACTGCAACTCTTGTGGGGTGTTCTCAGCAGAGGCGGCGCTACCATTAGGCAAAAGTAGGCAGCTGCAAAGAGCACCAGGGCCTCAAAAATGAAGCCTAAAATAAATATGTCTTGGTAAACTTAATTTGGTAAACTATCATTACAAAGCCATTATGCCTCGCCAGTTTCCTTTTTCTCTGTATGTGGACTGACAAATCAAGAGAATTTTCAGGTAGAACTTAAAAAGCACCAAATACAGAGAGCCCATGTTCGCCTTAAGCCTCCAAACTGCTAAATCCGCCACTGGCTCCCGGTCTGCAGTGGTCAGTATCTTTGAAAAAGTGTCCAAGGAAGAAATAGTGGTGAACTGTCAACAGGTGAAGAAACATTGGTGAACCGGTGACAGGTGAAGGAACAGTGGTGAACCGGTGACAGGTGACGGAACAGTGGTGAACCGGTGACAGGTGACGGAACAGTGGTGAACCGGTGACAGGTGAAGGAACAGTGGAGAACATGTGACAGGTGAAGGAACAGTGGTGAACATGTGTCAGGTGAAGGAACAATGGTGAACCGGCGACAGGTGAAGGAACAGTGGAGAACATGTGACAGGTGAAGGAACAGTAGTGAACTGGTGGCAGGTGAAGGAACAGTAGTGAATCGATGACAGGTGAAGGAACAGTGGTAAACCGGTGACAGGTGAAGGAACAGTGGTAAATCGGTGACAGGTGAAGGGACAGTGGTAAACTGGTCACAGCTGATGTGTGTGAGTCATGAAGGCGGGCCAGTGCTGAAGAATTGAATGCTGGTTTTGATAGAAAAAGGGTCATAATATAGGGAATCACATTTTGTTTGCAGGCATGTGGTCATAATATTTTGCCTGATCTGTGTATATTTTTAGAAAACAATCGGGTGCCAGCAACACGACTAATGTCCAAAATTGAAAATCGAAAACCTATCCCGTTTAGCATTAGCTGCAAGGGTATGGGAAACGCAGCGACCTTTGTGTAAAACAGACAGAATTAACGTTAGCATGATTACAGAGGCAAGACCATCTATCATCATCAGAGGGGCCTCTCACCACAGCAGCCCTCCACTTCACCGTTAGCTCAGGGCCATCTGTTTTAAGGAGAGCAATTTACCTAAAGTCTTCTTAACAAGAGGCTCCTTTATTGTAGAACGGCTCGAAGAGAATCATAGGTAAATATAGTGTACAGCCCTGTATATTGTGTCCCTGGGGTTTTTTGAATGAAAATGAATGAGGGCAGGGGCACTATTATGCAGATATTGTTGGTGGACGTTGAGTGTAACATGTAATATGGATAAATTGTATATTTTTGGTTGGATATTTCATAGAACGATAGTGATGGATTGTGCTAAGATATGTTGCCTTCTGTTAAAAATGTATAGATGCAGAGGAACTATTATTATTATTATTCAGACAAACTTAAAGACTGATTTAAACAATTTTGCACATTTCACAGTCTATTTTAGATACATTTAGGTTACCAACATGAAACACAATATTGATTTAATACAAGCTTTTTTGTGGATTTTCCAACCAATAGCAAACAGTCAGATTAGGTGTCTGTCTTTTTAAGACCAGACAAAACCATTTTTTTGCCCCGTTTTTGAGGGTTATCAAAATAATATACTCCTTTTAATTGTTCAACAACATTTTGTTCTCTGCTTTTGACCCATACTCACTAAGAGGCAAATTATGGTAGACTGGCTCATAGTAAATACATGCACTGTATACTGGAACCCTTTATAGATGATTTGAATGAAAGTAAATGGGAGGTGCAAACTATCTCTTTACATCAGGTATCTCAAACTCAATTTACCCGAGGGCCGCTTGAAGCAGGGTCTGGGTGAGGCTGGGCCACATTAGGTTTTCCACAAGAAAAGCATTGTTAAAAAAATCTCTTGATAAGATAAGATGAAAAATAAATAAACAAATTAAGAATTAATAAGAAAATAAATAAATACATCAGTAATAAATAATTAAAATAACAACAATAAGTTTAAAAATAATAAGTAAAAAAATATAAGAACCTGAACATTAATTAGTATAACAATAATAACTATAATAATATAAGAACATGAACTGTTCTTCTGAACATGAATTGTCTTGAATATGAATAAAACGTTGAAGAACATGAACTGTAATATGCAAATTAAAGTGGTGAAATAAAGAATGCCTCTATAGCGCCCCCATGTTTATGACCCTGGACACACTTACTTTGGCAGAGACCATCGCAACTTGGTACAGGGAATTCTCTACATTGTACCAACATAAAATATTATTATGGCCCCACCCTACAACAAACATTTTGGATTGAATTTGGGAGGTCAGGTATATTTGACAGCCTCTAACTTGCACATACTTCGCCCGATTAGGCTCAAACCTGAAACACCTAATTACCTAATTAAAATTAAAAACAGCCTTCACAAAAATACAAAAAGTCAAATAGACCCTTCCCATGTTTGTCAAGGTTTGGGGGCAGGGCATCTCAATTGCTCGTTAACAATATACAAATGTTTAGAAATCACACATTGTCTGATTAAGGTGCCTGTTGGTGCCAGTTGTGGCAGACGTATGGGGCTATATCACCTTGCTGTCGAATATGACAGCGTAGGCCTAGTTTAATGTCAGTCTTCTCATGCAGTAACAGTAAAGTATCCCCAGGCCTTTTGTTTAGCAGCGGTTTACCTCGGAACTGATTCAAAACAGACAAATGTGATGTGATGCTTTACAGTGACCTATATTTACCACAGAGGTCAGCCTATAGTGCTATATACATAATTCTACATAATGGGTTAATCATGGGGTCAAGTGTTGAAGATACACTGTAAAAACCAACAGTGCATCTAACTACTTTGCTTTTAGTGGTTCACATACTGTGAAAAGAGTTCATAGTTCTTTGCAGTCTTGATTTGATTTAATTTAGACTTGGTTTAGTCGTGGTCTAGCATACTCCTGGTTAAGGAGGGACCAGTTCACACAATGGTAATGCCAGAGAATGCAGGTTTACTGTGAATGCAGTAAGCAACTCTAATATATGTATAAACACCCTGTTCTTTGAACTGACATAGATTCACACAGTTAAAATCTTTTTTTTCCAATTAGAGCCTTGAATGAAAATCTAAAATTAAAGTCTAATTATTTTGTCATGAATTCCTCAATTTAGTCCTTTTAAAAATATATATTTTTTAAATTGTCTATTCGGAAATTTACCTAAATAAATTATATTTATTCATGGATTATAGAATATCATTTTTTGTTTTCTCATATCATGCAGCACTATTCACCAGGTTTGTCTTTGATGGGAAAACGAGGTCAAAAAGTTGAATTTGCAGAATATTGGCCCTTTGAATATGTTTTTTCCTTTCCCTATTGAATACGTATGGGTTCAATTGACTTGTCAGGTTTTACAGTATAGTAAAGCAGATGTAGCCATAGCGTGCAGTGCCTATGTCATGTGTGACTCACCATAGGTTTGACAAATATAGAAGCTTCTATGGGACAAGTATGTTGGGTATTTTTGATCAAGTGGGGGATAAATGAGTGTACATTCAAATAGACCTGAGGCTTTTAGAAGGATGAGTCAGGAACATGGCAACGTACAATATTCTTTCAACAAATTTGGAATGCATTTATTTATTTCTTTGTTGTGTTCTTTTTAACCATCTGGAAAAAAAGGAAGAAACTACATTGGCAGTGTGGTTTGGTCTATGATTTTACAAAAACATAAACCAAAAACTGAAACATGAAAAATTACTTGCCATTGCCATTATTTTTTTCTGAGGACAAAATAGAGTAAAAAATAAAGTCAAACCAGGTCTAAACCAGGTCTAAACCAGGACTAAACCAGGTCTAAACAAGGTCTAAACCAGGTCTAAACCAGGTCTAAACCAGGACTAGGCTAAGAAGAGGTCCACAACAAATTCAAAGCCCCAGCTAAAACCTTTTTTTAGGATTAAATTAGGTCTAAAGCCATTCTAAACCAGGACTAATTCGGGTCTAAATTAGAACTAACCCATGACTAAATCATTCAGGTCTAAACCAAGACCAGATCTTAACAAGATCTAAGCCAAAGAATGGAAGAAACTACATTGGCAGTGTGGTTTGGTCTATGATTTTACAAAAACATAAACCAAAAACATGAAAAATTACTTGCCATTGCCATTATTTTTTTCTGAGGACAAAATATGACTAAATAAAGTCAAACCAGGTCTAAACCAGGACTAAACAGCACTATATAAACATTTCAAGCCCCAACTTAAACAGGACTTTTTTTAATAAACCCATAGGACTAATCAGTTCCAAACCAGGACTAAATCAGGACTCTACCAGGTCTAAACATGGACTAAACAGAAACATATTTTCTAGTTAAACAATATCCAGACTGCAAATAACTTACTAATAGGGCCTGTACCACAGCTTAAGAAGAATAAACTTACACAACATTTTCCCAATTTTTTTGAAGTTTTAGATGTTTCTCTTCAAAAAGTTCCCTTAGATTGCTCCCTTTCCTCTCCAATTGACCAAACTGCTGACAGACACTGGCCTGCATTCACAACCAGGGCCAATCCAAAATGTGGTCTTGTTTAATGGAACGTAATGGTACAACATTAAATGTTGACTTAGGGCAGACTGGCCACTGGACCGTTACCACCGATTACGCTGATGCTGCCAGTTTGGTGTGGGAGGGGACTGCGGGGGGCACCGTACACTAGTGTAGGGGGTTAATGTAGCCAACAGAGCGTGAAAAAAGACAAGTGGGCATTGGCTTAAAGCTGCAGTTACTGTAATACAATTTTTAGAGCACATTTAAAGTTGAAATGTGTTTATTGTTTTTAATATGTATTTATTTTTGTTTAGATTTTGTTCAGACCTACTTTAGTCCTAGATAAGTCCTGGTTTAGTTCTGGTTTAGTCCTAGTTGTAGTAAAAAATGGTACTTGGAAAGGCAAATATTTTCTTCAGGGGTACTTGGGGTAAAAAAAAAAAGTGGTTTGATCCTGATTTAGACCCGGTTTAGTCCAGTTTTGCTTGGAAGAGCAGGCACTTTAACCTATTTTATACAGATACAGATAAGTGGTTGTTAGTCCTCGCTGTGCTGATTCTGTAGCCCTGATCACAGCTCACGGGGCTATCTATCTACGCTAATCTTTTTAAAAAGCCAATGGTGAGCACAAAAGGACTAAGGGTATTTGCGAGAAGAGACTTTAAATTAGTATTTAAAATTGAAATGGCAAAAATACAATAAAATCTGGAAAAATATCTCACCAGATTAAACATGGTTTAGACTAAGGCTGCACAATTAATTACAATTGAGTTGAAACATGGATCTATTATAAAAACAGGATAAGGAAACTCCCCCTCTGCCTTGATGCAAATCTGTGTAGTGGTCACTCAGTGGTACTGCAGCGAGAACATCCCCTGTGGCCCAAAAAGGATTTTTCCCATTGACCGCAATGTAAAAAGGAACGCCTGGTGTTTGGCTTTCCGGACAACTACAACTGAGAACAGGGTCGGATTTAGTGGTGTTTATTCTGTATTTTCACATCATAGACATCTTCTCTGTTACAAAATACCCAAATCAGCCAAAAAACTTAAGGTTTGTGGGGTCACATGGGCCTTCCTGCTGATTGGAATAGTGTTCTCCATAACGCAGATGTATCGCAGATGTAAAGAACGTTTTTGGCATCATGTGTGATAAAGCAAATTGTATTGAAATCAACTGCGGCCATCTTGCTACTCACGATCCTTTTAATAATTTATCCGTGAGGTGAAATCCCAATTTTTATGTTTCCAATCAGCAAATCGCAAAGGCTGCTGTTTTTTAGGCAATATAATATCCTCTGCACGAAATGAAATATATGTTACTGCTTAGATTTAACCTCTGAAAGGCATGTGATAATGTGCTGTGAACTTAATCTTGGTTTTAAAAACACAATCGCAATATTTGTCATAAAAATTGCATGTTAGGTTCAAAATCAAGCAATAGTTTAGACTTGGTGGAGACATGGTTTAGTTCTGGTTAAGACTTGACTTAGACTTGGTTTTTGTATTGATTTTGTACCAGTTTGGACTAGAGTAATTTAGTCCTGATTTAGACCTGGTTTAGATTTACTACTAACTTAGACCTCATTCAGTCTTCGTGTACCCAATTTAGACCAGGTTTAGTTTCTGACAAATGCTGTAAAAAGTTTGTTTTGTTTTAGTAGATCCTTTGCTGTTTGTTTGTGAGTCTCTGTTGTATGGGCTGATATTGGAAGTGTAATATGTAAGATTTTTGAACAAACAGTTGCCACCTCCGCACCTCCCCCTCTTCAGTGAGCTGCTCCAATGTTATTATCTGGAAATATCACACCCACTGGCCACTTTATTAGATAGACCTTGTACCTAATAAAGTGGTCCTTGTGTGGTCTTCTTGCGGTACCTTCTTCATGTGTACTCATGATGGTCTTCTGTGGACCTTGGTGTACCATGTGGTTATCTCAGCCCAGATGAATAGGCTTTAACTTATTTCTAGCACTGTCAGCCTAATTGCATTACTATTTGGCCGACATCCTCCTCTGTTTGAGAGTGAAGGGAGAAAGTGAGCCCTAGTGTTGCATGTCCCTGTCCAAAGCATGGAGAATCACATAAATTACAAAAAACTATTGACAGTATCAACAGTGTTCAGCTCGTAAAAGGCATACTACAGACCGCGATCTACAAAACGGTGTTATATGTGCAGAAATTTCGCATACGTCCATTGAGAAGAACAATACTCGCGACCCTATACATGTGACCCTATACACACGACCCTATACACACAGCCCTATACACACAGCCCTATACATGCAACCATTTACACGTGACCCTATACACGAGACCATACACAAGTAACCCTATACATGCAACCCTATACACACGACCCTATACACACAGCCCAATACATTCAACCATATACACGTGACCCTATACACATGACCATATAATAATAAGTAATAATAACATGACGTAGACATGACGCTAAAAAGTTAACAAGGATTGTATCACCCCCTAGCACTAACACATCTAATTTCTATCTTTTATTCTCTCCTCAGAGGCATCCTCCCCTAGTCCCATAAAGACCTCCCCGGTCCCCTCACCCCTGACGCCTCCCCGACAGCGCCGCGACTCGGACCGGTACTGTCAGCTCTGTGAGGCCTGGTTCAACAACCCCGGCATGGCCCAGCAACACTATGACGGCAAGAAGCACAAGAAGAACGCAGCACGGGCCGACCTTCTGGAGCAGTTGGGGAAGACCCTCGATATGGGGGAGATGAAAGGTGAGCAAATGTGTTGTGTTTTAGAGCAAATCCTTAATGATAATTGGTCAAAGTTGAGAGAAAGTTGTGGTGTTTTAGGCAGTGGACAATGAAGTCACTGGTATTCTAATTTTTCTGCTAAATAATTTAATGAGTGAATTAAATCTGTTTCACCATTTCATATCTAATGAGATTTAAGTTTCAGACTGTAGTGACCATCATTTGGCAACCACTCCACTAAACCAACTTACACCTGTCTTTTTCTTTTTCATTTCATGTGAGTGACATTCTAAATATGTGTTACACTCTGGAGTCAACACACATCACTATCACACAGCCTCTGCAGAAATCAACAGCTTCATGTGACAGCCTCTAATTAGGCTACAGCTGCAGTGTTAAATACAATGGTTAGTTTAAACATATGAGATGAACATTTTTAATTTATGGTAGTCTGAAAACTACAGCTTTTTGGCAAAATGTTCAACAGGTTTAAAACTGGAGATGAGCAGTGAGATTAATAAATAATACATTAAATAAATAAATAACTAGGCCAGTGCTGCCGACCCCGACAGCAAGTTGTATATCGGCAAAACGGCCCCATCCGTCTCCCACAACTGGCTTAATCAGACTTTGTTTGAATTCTAAGGGTTTTAATATTGTTAACGAGCAATTAAGAGGCCCCGCCCTCAAACCATGACAAACATTGGAAGGGTCTATTTGACTTTTTTGATTTGTCTCGATGTTTGTGAAGAATGTTTTTGCCAAATTTTGTAATTTTCCTTAAAACTTCATTCTTCCTTCAGTCTATAGGGGGCATTATAGAGGTAACTGTCATCATATTGGTCAGATGTGTTCAGGGCTGGGGGGTAATTAGGTATTTCAGGTTTGAGCCTAATCGGGCAAAGTATGTGCAAGTTAGAGGCTGTCAAATATACCTGACCTCACAATTTCAATTCAAAATGGCCGACTTCCTGTTTGTTTTAGGGTGGGG
>JAVQKC010146577.1:0-19108 GCA_036025475.1 Philypnodon macrostomus | reverse complement strand
ACTAAATGTTGTAGAGCTAAATGTTGTAGAGCTAAATGTTGTAGAGCTTAATGTTGTAGAGCTAAATGTTGTAGAGCTAAATGTTGTAGAGCTAAATGTTGTAGAGCTAAATGTTGTGGAGCTAAATGTTGTAGAGCTAAATGTTGTAGAGCTTAATGTTGTAGAGCTAAATGTTGTAGAGCTAAATGTTGTAGAGCTTAATGTTGTAGAGCTAAATGTTTAAATTGTAGGGTGTTTTAGTTTATTTATGGTTTATTCAGTCATCTTCTTACTATAGACCAACTAAGAGCCTTAGGTAGAGTAAAAAGCCTAGTTAGTAGTACGGATGGCACATATACACAGAAGACAACTCTTCACTTTCCCATGCATTCCCTAGGGGCAATTCACCAATTTTCATAACATGACTTGGGGTTGGCAAAGGATGCCAGAGTAATGGAGAGAGCCCACAGTAACACAGGGAGGACAAGCAGACTCCACTCAAAGATAAAACCTACAAACTACTTGTGAAGAACTTGTGAACTGCTGCATGAGTGTGCGACGTCGTTGGACAATGGAGTTTTTTTTTCATCGTTTTTTTTTAAAGTGCTTCTGAACAACATACAGTATTATGACCAGAATAAAATGCACTATCAAGCTGCTGTAGAGCCATTAGGAGTTACTGCCTACTCAGAGTTTGAATAACATTTTTACAGTCAGTATATGTTGCCTTGAAACATCCACATTGGTTAGCCCTCACTTGCATGCAGATCCTATATGACATTAAAAAGCGCAATGGTGACCTAGCGCTTGCCAAGAAGTGAGCTAACCAGAAAGTGATACTGTGCTCTACTGCAACACTTTAAACTGAAAATAATCAAATATGTCTGCAATATGGTTACAGTCAAGCACTCTTAAAAGTGTTACATATAAAAGTATGGATTACACAATACTCCTTACATAAGGACACTGCAAAAAAGGATCTATAGATTAGTTAAAATGACTTGAATTCAGAATATTTATCTTGAATTTTTGTTTAGATTTACTTTTTAGGGCCTAGATTATTACATCCGCCAAGGAGGTAATGTTTTCAGTAGCGTTTGTCTTTCTGTCCGTCTGTTAGCAACTTGATTTGGATGAAATGTTTAGGGAAGGTCAGAAATGACACAAGGAACAATTGATTCAATTTTGGGAGAGATCTGGATCATCGTCTGGATCCAGGATTTTTTCAAAGAATGGAATTGTATTAGACGCAAAAAGTGCTGAATGGATTTTGATTACATTTTCAGAGAAGCTCAGGAATCAAACAAGGAACAATTGATAAAATTTTGGAATTCTAGTTTTTACATAAAGTTGCTAACAGACAAACAGACGGATGCTGCTGAAAACATTACCAGTTAATAATCTAGACTAGGACTAGTGAAAATGACTTTTTTACTAATCTAGATATTCCTCTTTTTTTTGGCAGTGATAAGTTTGGCTATGTATGTGGGTGAGCTCTAAGTGCTTCTACACCTTTCACTTTCAGATTTAGAGTGGTGCTTTGATGGATGCAGTAAAGTCCCGGTGTTTGAAGTATGTGATATTGGAGAAGGCGAGCGGCGGTCTGGACGCACATAAAGGAGCAGTGCACTGGCCAAAGAACAGACAAGACTCTGACAGTGATGAGCAAGCTCACAGTGGTAGACGTACCATCAAGTAGATTTATGAAAATATTATGGAGTGGAAACGTAGAGGTCCACTCCGTTTTCCATGATCTTGTATGGAGATTAAGACAGAAGGTGGTTTGACTGGTTGACTGGTCCCTGGTGACGTCAGGACTATGAACGGAGAGTGTGAGTGAGGTTTGTTTTTATTTTAATATTTTTTTATTATTACCTACGCCAAGGAGGTTATGTATGTTACCTTCAAGCAAAAAGTACTTATGAAATTGGATGAAATTGTTCTAGGTGGTCATTGAAAATGATTATTATTTTACTATTTATTCACTTCCTTGGCCTCTACAGCAACATCAAATCAGAGGTTACCACTTATTAATCAACAATAGTAATCAAGTTTTACTTTAGTCCTTTACCTTACATCAACAGGCTCAGATAGTTCATTTTGAGAATTTAAAAAAAAAAAAAAAAAAAATTAATAAAAGAAGGTCAAGACACAAGGAACAATGTATTTGATTTTGGTGATCATCGTCTGGAGCCAAGATTTTCTTCAAAGAATGGCATCTGATTTGGGTGAAATTTTCAGTGAAGGTCAGAAATGACAAAAGACCAGTTGATTTAATTGTTGTTCAATATGATCACTGCATTTTACTATTAGTCTATAGTAAAAGCTAATAAGTGAGATAAGTGCATGTGGTTGTCGGCCCAGATACTCATACTGCCTCCATGACCAGTTTGGCAACACCACCTCCAGGCTCTAATGATGAATCAGTCAGCTCAGCTGTCACCTCTGGAGCTGTCTGGTGTGGCCCCGGGCTGATAGGACCTAAGTGGGGCTAAGCTAAGTCTAATGAGTCGACTAGTGTTGGTGTTGAAAGGTTATCTGTCCCATCTGAGGCAGCCTCTTCATCAGCCCGGCACCTTCTCAGTTCTCATGTCTGTGTACAAAACTGACTCTCGACAAGTTTCCTACTGCCATAAATCAGAGCTGCATCTCAGGCCTTAAAGGAACACCAGATATAGGTTTCAACACACTTTACAACATGCACAATCTGTTTGACCTGGGGGAAATTCTCTTGCAGGGTGTTATTAAAATCCTAAAGAAATAATTTTCTATAGACGTTTATCAATAATTGTGGAAAAAGCAGAAAACCAATTCTGACCAGGCTAGTCAAACCCACAATATAATTTTGTGTCATTAGATGGAGTCATGTGGAGTACTGATCTTTGTCTGACAAGAATTTGATAACAGTGTGTTATTAGATCAGTATAGTTCAGTTGGTAGAAACCCAGCATTTAATCAAAGCTTCCAACAAGATTCTGCCCTACGCCCTGTGTGTGATGTGCATTATGGAAGCGGTGGCCTACATAAAAAACAGTACGGAAATGATAATGTAACTTTAAAAGAACTCATGGAAATTGATCTCATTACTTCAACTAAATGAAATGAAAATGCACGGACTGACACCGAACCACTGGTCAATATTCTATACATATTCACTGGATTTTGAGTCTGTCCTTTCTTTAAGATTTAGAAAAAAATAGCAACCAGTTTGAAAGTTGTATGTTAAGCTAAAAAGGCTACCTAAGAGCCAAAAGCAATACATTTTAATGATCAAGCTAGGGGCCAAGTTCAATCTTGCCTTGACTGGCACCTGGTCTGCACTTTGGACATGTCTGATACAGTTTTTTCTTTTTTTGGTTATATATATGTGTATGTATTATAACTCTTTGTATATCTGTTGGTCCATGTCTACAGACTTTTTACCAGCACTTATATGACACACCGTTACCTTGAGTTGAGTGTTGAGTGTTTTGATTGTGTCATGTCGTTGTTATGTTTTGAGGTCTAATGAGGTGGTGTTGTGCGTCTAACCCTGCGGTGGAGTATGGGTGTAATCACATCCATTCACTCTTTTTAAAGTCTCGTGTGTGTGTGTGTGTGTGCGTGTGTGCGTGTGCGCGCGCGTGTGTGTGTGTGTGTGTGTGTGCGTGTGTGTGTGTGCGTGCGTGTGTGTGCGTGTGTGTGTGTGTGTGTGTGTGTGTGTATGTGTGTGCGTGTGCGCGCGTGTGTGTGTGTGTGTGAGTGATCTGCCCTCACCGCTCTCTCTCCATGCGGCGTGCGCTGATGTCATGGGGGCGTTTGGTTTCTTTACAGGCGCCGCTCTCTGATCCGCGGTGGAGATCAATTAGCGGAACTATCAGCCCTCCCAGTTCTTTGTGCGGCCAGCGGCTCATAAAAATGCGCCTGTTGCCTGGAGAGCGGGGAATGCACCAGAGCAACATAAACAAGCCCCGAGCAGGAATGGAGAGTTAGCGCTGCGCAGTTTCTCAGTAAAGTATGTGTTGTTAAGTAATGCACTCTGACATCAGCTCACGCAACACGCGGTTAGCACTGGTGCTCAGGATTAGCTGCCAATAACACGTGTGGTCAGACAACTATACTGTAACATCCTGTCATGGGGGAGTCATCTAACTGTGCATTTTTTACTTTCAGATTTATTAGTCACCATCTTTATTATTAATGATGTTTTAATTATCTTCTGTGAGTTGTTTTGGTCTTGCAAGGATAAGCTTGACTATTTTCATGGATTTTCATTGCCATATGCAGCCACAGCTATACCACACCTACAGCTTATCTGAATACAACCCAACAACACACCATTCCAATCACACTGACACATTGGCAAGTGGCTGAAGTGTCTTGCCCAAGGACGAAACAACATTAAAAACCGTCAAGCTTCTGGTTAGTTGGCAACTCACTTCCTACCTCCTGAGCCACAGCTGCCCCGAGTATAAACACTTTTTGTGACATTAGAAGTTTTTCAGCATGACATGAACTCTTTATCCAAATGAGAAAAAGAGTTGACTTTTGTAATTGCACAATCAGTAATGACCACAGAGTCCTGGGTCTCTTTCTAAACAGACGTGCTCACTGCTGCCAACCACAACATGCCTCAGAAGAAAAATGCATCGTGAGCATTTGTTCTCTGGTTTCAGGACTGGACCTTACTGGAACACACTGTCATTACTACAGTATAGTCCTGTTGGAGGATCTCTCTGGAGAAGTGTCACCTGCTCTGTGTCACACACTTGTATGGGCTGTCAACTGCTACAAGCTCGAAAGGGGGGTGTATGGTAGCCTACAAATATACAGATGCCACATTCATACATTCATCTTATTTCCGAGTTTATACCAGCAACTTTGGTCCTTAGGTGAAGGACACCCTAGACAGTGACGAATTAGTCATGGGGCTAACACAGAGACATACTCCCACATTCATTCAGTCGGGCCAATTTAGAGTTGAGAATTCTTATTAACACATGCATGTCTAGAAAGTTGGGAGCACCGGTTAAATCTAGTGCAAAAAGCAAATTTGTCTTGTCAACATTGGTTAAAGTTATAAATTCTATTTTTACCCACAACTCACTTCCTGTTTAATGTTTTTCCTAGTTGACTTTTGCATATTTTGAGCCTTTTGGGCCACTATACTGTAAGGTCATGTCGTGCTTCAGGCCTGTCTCTCACACCTGATCCTCCCTGTGTTTTCAAAAATCCCCCACTTCCTCTACGGTCCCACTAGTGTTCCACTACTACTTACTGCCAAATCTTACACCAAGCAGATTTATCATAAATTCACTTCCTCTGTATAACCCACCAAAAACAGTGCTTAAAATCACCCAATCAGACTTGAAGAAGACAAGGACACACCCGGCAGTCACTGGCTAGTAGTACCGAAGGGGCGGGGTTTAGGGAAACAACACTTCCTGTTCGTGTTATGTTGTATACATGACATTGTTCTGCGTCAGAGGTGAATCATTCTGTGGAGGTTATTAAATATTCTCCGGAGTAATATGCTCATAAAAGTTAATCAATTGTGTGTGTTTTTCTAAGATGTCTTGTATATTTTGGTTGAAGTGGAGTTGGAGTGGTCACAGTGGAGGTGTTGAGAAAGTTTGGTTTGTGGGAGAGGTGACGAAAAGGCACGCACTCATTTTCTAGTTTTTCAGAAATCTGTAATGAGTTTATAGCATGAAGAGTGACTTTTTATGCCACAAAAATGGTCAACATTAAGTAAAGTTAAGTTTCTTTCAGTGACACAAAGGAAGGGTCTATTGGCGATTTTGTGATTGCACATTCATCTGCAGATAGCAGCAAATGTTAAGTGGGCACACAGAGTCACCTTGTAAAGCTGCCACTCACTGGATTTTTTCCCACTTTTCTGTGTTCACCCTAGTGGTAGTATTATATTCCTTTCTGCACCAGACGTTGCTGTAACATACTGATGATCTACTGAATCAAAAGGTGTTGCTTGGCTCTAGGACGTCTTCACACATAGTGCATTGGCCTGCTTGTTTGGTCCAGACCAGAAGGGGTCTTTATTTTTTTCTTTTGATTTGGAGGACTCTCACGTTGCACTTTTAGGAAGTGAACCATAACTTGTTTAAACAAAACCACGTGTGACAATCATGCCAGACTGACTGGGGTGGTACTAAACAAAGATGTAAACACATAATAGTGATAATAGTTATAATAGTTGTTATTACATCTACACACCTGTGAAAAAACTGGGTCTGTGCAAAAGCTCCAGACCAACCACATCTCTGGTTTGTTTACAGCTGACCAGCACAATGCAATGACTGACCATGAATGTCAGATCAGACTATTGTACACTGGCTCATCTAAAGCTTACATTACTCCTGTCTCCTTCCCTTACATGTTCGTTTCTATAATAGTCTCACGTCCATAACATTGTACTCCATCCATGTTATCTTCATATTAACTGCTAACAAGCAGAACAGCTGACATGCTTCAGAAGCCGCTAATAATTTCTGCTCCATTTGCACTAAATTATGGCCAATCCCTTTATTAATTCTGGCATTTTACCTCCATACATTTACCTCTTTAATGACAGCCCAGGCCTGAACATGGTCAGCTAATTGTATTTACAGTAAAGTTGACATCTCATGATTAAAAACTCCATGTAGACGGGCAGTGCGGCCGTGGGACCTCTCCCCGCTGAGGCCGTAGGTTGTTTTAGTGCTGTGCCACGCGTGTTCTCACAGCGGTGGGACAGAAGCAGGAAGCGGTGCAGTTGTAAATCATATAAAAGTGAAGTGACAATCCATCGCTCTTAGCCCATGTTTATTGTGCTTTCTCCTCTTTTCCTCAAAGGGGCCATTTGTAACCAGCCACAAGCCACGTCAACCCAGAAAATATCTCTCCCACGAGGAAGGTATAGCTGGTTAGACTTTAGACAAAAAATAAACAATCAAATTTGTAGTGGTGCATGGTGGCAGCCTGGTTAGCACTCTTGACTCGCTTTTACAGAAGGATTTCTTGATTTATTACAGTTTTTATCCCAAACTGTTTTGTAATATCTACATAACTCAAAGACTGAATAAGATATCCAAAATCACATCTGTAAATGTTTTTTCATCTAATGTGTCTACATAATAATAAAAAGAATTTTAAACCTCGCTCTATCCATCATTGAGATTTTCATCCTGGAAAAGGTCATTTTTACATTGAAAATGCTTAATTTCCAAGTTAAAATAAATTAAATGAAACTGATATCTCTCAATTATATTAAAAAAAATGGTCATTGATTTGATGGCGGACTCATTTAACCTGAGTACTGAAACAATTGGTCTGATTCAACTCAGAATCAAATGAACCAGCAACGTCTTCAATATCATGTCTGTTGTCCCTCATCTCCAATTTACTACGCAATTAATTAGGGGGTGGGCAATATGGTAAATTATCATTTTTATTAAGATTGAAATCACTATTTCAATTTGATCATGATTTTAGTGGACTTTGCTATCAGTGTCTTTATAAAATCCAATCTTCATCATAATACTTAATACTATTTTTATTTATATGAACACTGGCATTGTTACAGTACAAATGGCGGTGAAGAGCGGAGCATAAATGAATGCGCGTTATCACGAGTCCACGATCTTCCCAGTTTAGCAGATCGTCATAACTTCATATCACGATTGGATTTTTTTTTATCACCATACAGTGTACAGTGTGTGGTGGTATCATTGCAGTGGCCTGAGGAAGGAAGCGGTCTGGGCAGTGATTGTGATGAGGGGTTGTGATGGTTGTTAGGTGGCTTCAGGACATGGTGTGAATGTACAGGAAAAGGCTGGCCTCTTCCTGTACATTCACAATACAGTAATATCAAGAGCTACTACTGAGGCCTGCTATAAGGAAAACAATCAAGATTAGATCAGGGCAAGGCAAGGGCTACCACTGCCAATCAAAATCACTTCTGAATTAAATCAAATGTCTTTACAATAGCTCACCTCTATTTAACAGGAATGAAGTTAGCCTGGCCAGCCACGACACAAATAGGTTAGTCTGGTCTCCCAGTTTCAAGGGCGGAATTTACTGATGTATATTAAACAGATGAGAAACACCAGACGGTGCAAAAAAAAACACACACAGCCTTTTGTTAACAAGGAATTCACATTAGCAAAGTTTGTGATTGGTCCACAAAAATTGCTGAGAAATGATTCGCTATGAGCAAGAGACCAGACCCCACAGTAGACAGGGCTGGTATACCAGGCTATACAGAGAGAGGACATTATTGACAGTATTCATAACTCAATTTATTCTAACTCACATATTCTAAAATGTAATAACACATGTAATGTATTGATCTGCATTGACAGTATTATTCATTCATCTTCTGCTTATTGTTGAGGCTGGGCACTGGCAGCAACTATTACTAGGGTTTTAGACGGATACACTCTGGACAATGTCTATGCCTAAGTAAGTGACGAGAGCTTGAAACCACAATCTAAATGATCTTGTTCAGTTGGACTAAACCTTCATCAAGTTTACGTGAAGAGAGGGAAAGAGTGAATGTTTGAGACTGCTCGCCAATCAGCAGTATTTCCTATTAGATTTGTATTTCATTATTTGTTTTATATGTATTTTTGCTTGTGTTTCTCACTGGAAATCTCACTGGAAATCTGGTCATCAAACACGTGATAGAGCGTTCATGCATTTGTACATCAGAAATGGCAGCCTTGTCATTATTGCAACCAGAATAGTTTTGCCTTGTTAAAAAAAGGTTGCCAAGCTTTAGATTTGGGATCTCAAACTAAAATTCAACAAAGAGAAATTAATTTGGAAGTCAATTAGAGATTATACATTTAGTATATTTAGCACAGTAGCCTATTTGTCCAGCACCACAGAACCTGCATTTCTGAAGCAACCAAAAACTGCCAAATCACTCAAGACTTTTTGTGAAAATATTCCTTCTTATAATAGATTTATGTGTTTTATTTTTTATCTTTTGGTCTTTTATGGCTTTATTTATGTGTATATGAGCCGTATATGAGCCATATATGGGCTCTGTATATGAGCCGTATATGAGCCGTACATGAGACGTATATGAGCCGTACATGGGCTCTGTATATGAGCCGTATATGGACTCTGTATATGGGCTCTGTATATGAGCTGTATATGGGCTCTGTATATGGGCTCTGTATATGAGCCGTCTATGGGCTCTGTATATGGGCTATGTATATGGGCTCTGTATATGGGCTCTGTTTATGGGCTCTGTATATGGGCTCTGTATATGGGCCGACTATGGGCTCTGTATATGGGCTCTGTATATGGGCTCTGTATATGGGCTCTGTATATGGGCTCTGTTTATGGGCTCTGTATATGGGCTCTGTATATGGGCCGACTAAGCACAGCCCATGAAACGCTGTTTTACTCAAGTAAAAAAAATCAGTATACAAATCATTTTGGTGGGGCTAGATTATATTATGTTTTTGATATTATGCCAGACCTCAAATAGCCCCTGAGCTGCAAGTTTAGCTTTAGATTATTTCTTGCTCAAAATATGTGTTGTGATGTCATGACCTACAAATATAAAGAAATATATGTAAAGAGTAGTGTGCTGGGAAGTGCAGTTATCTTCAGAGACAGACTGATTCTGTGATTGAATAAAACAGTACAATGAAAACTGTCCCTTGATTGAAACATTGACTAGATTTCTTTCCATCCCTAACACTTTTTCCCAGACACTCTTATCTGTGAGTCATGAGAACCTCTATTCCACTCACTGTACCACACATTCTACTGTCACAACATCAGACATCTGCACAAGACAGGAAGACATCTCATGGACACTCAGCCCAGAGGAAGGAAGAGCGCGTGTGAGGGAACATCTGCTCCACAGTAGTTCTGACCTGAGACTCACTTTTCACTGGTGCCCAAATATCACCCCTATACAATAAAACTATATATTGGATTATTTACTGCATTCATAGGGTTGCACACACTGAAGAAAAGGGAACTCTATCATTGTCTTCACTTCAGTAGATCAGTCCAACTAGGAATGATGTGCATTCAACTCACATGGACTTTACGATATATTCTCGTTAACAATATAAAAACCATTAGAAATCACACAATGTCTGATTAAGGTGCCCGTTGGTGCCGTAGCAGTTGTGACGTTTCGGCGAAATTCACCTTGCACCTTTTTCCTTTTCCTCCGAGACTCACAAAGCATTATGGGATATATTTGATCATGTTGACTACTTTTGACGATGAGTGCGCTACATTTTCATTCACTAGGCATTCAGACACCACTACAAAATGCCATAACTGTCTGTCTAGATCCAAAAGACAACTCATGTACCACAGCCAGTGATTCTCTATTCTCCAAACATGCAGGTGGAATGTACTGGGAGGACAGTGCGATGAATGGTTCCCCCGGCCCCGAGCAGCTGTGGGGCCATGTTGGGACTACTGTCTGGATCTTCGGGTGTTCCTCCCTTCATCTGTTCTTCTGGCTATGATCTCCCAAAAAGTGCCAAAAATCCCAAGAAAAATGGTTGCAGGGGGAAAAGAGAAGACTAGAAGCATTGACTTTGAAATATGACATGACAACACAACTCCTTCGTCTTTGTGTATATGGGTTACTTTAAATCATTTCTGAAGCACTGGTGAAAATAGTGGTTAAGATATTGATTATGGACAATAAGCAAAATAATGCTAATTAAAAAAGGCTCTATTGTGCATTTAGACATGACAGGGCTGAAGGGTGACTAGATCATGAAGGACTAAATATGGTCACCTTAGGTAAAACTTGAACCACTTCCCTACAAAAATACAATGATGAGGAAAATATTTATTGCCTTATATGGTTTGATAAAAACCATGATTTATAATCCAAAAAGTATTTTATTAATATAATGTTTGTTTGTTTATCTTTTTATTTATAAAATGTGTTTACATTACTGATTCACTGTGGGTTTAGTTTTTCTCATGTATAATTTGGGGCTTGATGGAGAAATCTATGAATATATGATTGTTGGTGTGTGATGGTGCAGCATGCAGGGGATGGGGTTCTGAAGCTCTGGTGCGTGTCCCTCCCTCCCTCTGCTTGGCCCAGTAATCATTCCCAGCCCACCGCACACTCGCTCCTGGTGGTCCTGATGCCACCATGGAGGGTCCCGCCTGAGCCGTGTAGGGCACACAAAAGGAGGGATGTTCACATATGGGCAAACATGTGCGGCTGGTATACGCCCCGCTGATTAACACAATAACCCCCCAAGTGTCAGAACAGAGAGCGCCGCCGTTAAGTAATCAAGCACCGAGCCAATTACACTCACTGGCCACTTTATTAGGTACACCCCTTTGACTGCCAAGTAACGCAAATACCCACATAGACGGTCACAAGGCAGCAAAAACACGCAGAATACCAAAATGCATAAAAAGAGAGTGTGCAAGAATAACAATCAAAATGTGTAGTAGGGCTGCACAATTAATGGCAATCCAATCAAAACTCTTTAGGCAATATAGGCACCAAACTAAATATATGAAAAAAGACCTGTTTATCTTAACGTCTACAAACATGTGATTCGTGTGGAAGTTTACCAGTTAATATGTAGTCTTCTTTCATGTGTTAATGCCTCCAGACAATTAGATGTTGTGCAGCCTTCATTTTATGTAAATAATGACATATTTGTATATTATCTGCTAAATAATAAATACAAATAAAAATTGTTACATTTTGCAATTGTAAAAAATATTGCAGTACAGGTAGAGAACACATTTTGGATGAATACCTGTTACATATTCCAACTACTGCCTTTTATATCTGATTTGGATAAGCAGCCACTGAACGGTGTACTTGGTAATGGCGGTCACATTATTTAGACTTAAAGAACCTCTCATAACCCATTTTTTAACCCAGGACTGTATCAATTGTTTGAAAGAATCGGACAATAACAAAAACTCAATAGACCAATGGTAATGATAACTTTCACTTGAAACTTTTCCTTAACCAGAAGCGACTGTTGATTCTTAGCAGCCATTTTGAAATGGACTCCAAATTTCCTACTAATAAAACAGTTTGATTATTCTTCCTATAGCTGTTACCCTTCCATACATTCTTTTACTGCATGTTTATGGTGTTGAGGTTAGCTGTACTGGGTCAGATCCAGCTATAAAACCCATTGACATTATTTTTACTGTTTCCGCTCTTTGTCTTTCCTCGTTTTATTAAAGCCTGCTCGAAGGCACAGTTTCCCAACTCAGCCTCTTTCTATACGGCTACTGTTCTTGGACGGGATACAGTAGGCATGTGTAGGAGCCATTGCCTTTTTTGAGGTCAGAGGCAGTACACATTAGCATATAACTTACTAATCATTATTGTCAGAAAGTAGCTTATACAACATCTACACTGTGCTCAAATATGGCCAAAGTTAGGGCCTAACACAAAAATATTTAGAACTAGAAATTACTTGGAGAGCGTAGACCTCCGCCAAGGCAGCTCATTTTCACGGGTCACTCCCAAAATTGTATCAACTGGTCTGTGGGGAAATTCCGACTTTCCCTGAAAATTTCATCCAAATCAGTGCAGTATTTTGGGCCATTCAGAACAGATGCCATTCTTTAAATAAAATCCTTGATCCAGACAGTGATCCAGATCACTCCCAAAATCTAATCAGCTGTTCACAGTGTAATTTCTGACCTTCCCTGAAAATGTCATAATAAATAAAGAAATTAATACATATGTTAGTACTGATTTTCAAGTGTCAAATTTTACCAAAAGAAACTATGCCAAAAATACAAATGTATATATAAAGTATTCACTACAGCAAAGCCCTTTTATAAAAAATCACAGTAATTGTCTATCTTACACAATCTAACTTTAGTCTGATGTTTAGCTTCCTTCCCCCGTCTTTAAAATGACTGCATAGAATGAATATGTGAAGATAAATATTGCATCTATGTAGGTGCACAAGCTGTAGCCTTCAACCAGTAATCAAACAATACAATCAATAATCATACTAGTGTTAGTACATGACATCATGTTGTTTTTATTCCTGTGTGGAGTAAAGTCACATGGTCTGAATCAGAACCATTGAAAAACACTCCATTGACAATGACAATGTATTCTCTCAGGAAGTAGCTGCTCAAGCTAATGCATTGGGCATTGTGCTAAGATGGAACTATTTTCAAGCTGCATCATTCAAATTATTGGACCTCCGGTGGCGCAACTCTCTTATCTCTGTGGCTCTGGTGTGAATGGGGAACCTGCCCAACCTGGGAAAACCCAACCTGGCGACCGAAGCCAACCAGCAGAGGCCATCAAGTGAAAGAATAGAGTCAGGGTAGCATTGTTATTTCTTAATGAAAAAAGGTTACATTGAATGATATGTGTAAAATGGCTATAAAAAGTGAACCAGGGGATTCTGTGTGGACATTCACATGTGGACAGAACATATGTGACCAGATACAAACAAAGGGGACTTATGGGGGACAAAATGGGTCACCTCAGCGAGTGGCCCTCCTTGGTATTCATTTTTGAGAATGGGGCCCTTGTTCAAAAAAGTTTGAATAGCCTTGATCTATTACATTTCATTGCTTCAAAATAATAGACTAAAACCCACCTTCTTCTCCGTTTACACTCTGCCTTATACACATCCAATGCCACAAAGTACTCCACATCCTGGGCCAACAGCCAGCTCGCAATTGATCCAATCATATCCTCATTCAGAGACCCGCTGGCTCCCAATCAAAAACAATAGTGCACACAGTTTTTAAATCCCAGCTCAATATTTTCAGACTAACAATTTGCACACGACAGGAAGACTCGATCACATTAAGTCAAGTACATTTGCTTTATGATCTTATCCCATTTTAAGTGCAGACGCCATCAAGCTAACATGTAGCAACAATAGCAGAAATCGAACCTCATTTGAAAAAATCTAGGAAAATGATTGCCTTTGAAATTCAACTTTTACAGGGCATTGCTTATGGGTGCCCCGCCTAAGGCCCATAGTTGCTAGAATAGCTTCCAGTTCCCTCACCCCAAATGGGAACATGTGAAGACAATGAATAGATACATTTTAGTAACTGGTAAATGTTAAAGGTGTAATCTGTAACTTTACTTAAACAAAAAAATACTTTTTGTTCCATGTTGTAAAGTAGGTAATCTGTGATCATTATTATTTTACTTCAGTCCCTCCCCTGCCCTCTCCATGCAACATCAAATCAGACTTTGTGAGTTACCACTTTGACCAATAGCAGCAGAATTTTACTTTAGTCCCTCCCCTGGCCTCTACAGACAACTCACTTTACATCATAGAACAGGGTCTTACAGTCCATTTAAGCATTTTTATTTATTAACATTATTTTTGGAAACTTACAGACGACACCTTTAATGTTAAAAAGTCAAGGCACCTGACTGCACAATCGGTTCAGAAAAAAATACTCCTTGTAGCTGGAGCTGAAGTGAGATAAAGAAAAACTCCACTCACATAGCACCCTGACAGCAAAAACATATCTCAAAACCCAACAAGTGCAAGATTACTCGTATGAGCGACAGGCGGCGGCCATTTTGGAGACCACTTGGCAAGCGCCGGTTTCCCACAGTTGCCTTCACAGCCCATTGGTCAAACTAGCGCCGTGGGGAGTGGGGTAGGTGGGGGGTTTGGTGGACACGGGGAGAATATGAAGCAGCTGTAGATGCACTCATTCAACACCCCTGCTGGTTAGGTCATATACGGAGCAGGAAAATCATTGACTTCTATGCATTTTATTATGTTTTATTGCGCCGGACTGCGGAATATAATGGTTTATTGTGGTATGCGGCTGAGGGATTTGTAAAGGTCAATAAATACACCTTCTGTATTGTGGTCTGGACAAATGGGATCAAAGTTTAGGGGTTAGGTGTAAGCAGAATTTAGTTTTTGTGGCAATTGTGGTCGCCAAATATTATTTCTATTTATCTGCCCGTTTTAGATTTGGACTTGGACTAAGTTAAAATAAGCCACTGGCCTGCCTGAAATTGGAAGTCAATATGGACAAAAAGGGAAACAATTTTTATAGGGGTGGGCGATAGGGTAGAAATATAATCTCAAGTTTTTAATAAGGCTGAGATCACATTATCCATTTTATCAAAATAGTTGACTTGCTATCTGCTATCAGTGTCTTCATAAAACCTTTTCAAGTACAAATTGAGTGTACATCCAATCAATGTTCATCAAAATACTATTTCATTTTCCTTTTTTTATTAATACAAACAGGCATAAATGAATGCACTGTAGCACAATCCAACAATCTTCCCAAATGATAACTCACAGTTGCCTCTCCAAGATAAAGTTGTGGGTGTCTGCAGGTCCTCTCTGTATGTTTGTGGGTTGTCTCTGGTTTATACCTCCCATTATCCAAACACAAGCAATGAATGTGGGCTAGGGGTGATTGTATTGTGATGTGAAGTTATGACGATCTGCTAATCTGGGAAGGTAATTTATGATCGTTTTCACATTGGAATTCATCTTAAATCTGTTGTTTGAACACAGCAGTTTTCTGTGTAAGACAACAATTATAAAGTAAACTAAAATCGGGATAAAATTGAAAGTGAAAGTAACTTTGAGAACCATGTAGCCTATTATAATATAAAATAATTGTGGGATAAGATGATGAGTATAGAATGTATTGTGCAGTGGTGTGATAGAGCATAGAGGGGCCCCAGTGCAGGTTTTCCAAAGGGCCCCATTTTTTTCCCAAAAAGACAATGTTATTCAGCTATTAAAAGAAATCTACTTCCTTACATATCTTTGCAAAAGTTATTGAGCCAGCTACACTTTGCATAACATTAGGTATAAATATATATTTTAATTTTATATATATATATATTAAAAAACCTCTAACATGATAATATACAGGGATTGATGTTTGATGTCATTATGGGGCCCCTACAGATTTTGGGGGCCATGCAGTTGCCCTGGCTGCGCTGCCTGAAGGTATGCCCCTGTAATATTCCGAAAGTTGCGTGAAATTGTCATTTGTGGGAAAATCTCAAATGAGGAATTGACAGTAAAGGACTAAAACTAAATAAAACAACATATTTAAAACGATGTGTTTCCCTAAAAAGAAAACCTCTCATTATTCCTATAGACTTTTCTGGGATGACATTGCGCACAGAGCAGAGCCGAAGTCCAGGGCCCCCCCACTGACACTGACACGACGCGCCTTTGTTCCGCTTAAACCCACAGACACGCGGGCTCAGGATGAGGCCGGCTCCGTGTATACAGGCGCTGTCCGGACTTGTTGCTTCCACGCTCCAGTACAATCACCTGGCGCTTTGTGCACTTCTCTCTCGTGGGGCCAAATGTCAATAAACACGCGGAAGTCACATCTAAAATGCTACAGAAATGGTTTCGTTTATTTTTGGATACATAAAAAGGCTCTGCTGTAGTTAAGGTCCAGCGAGCGCGAAGATGCGTCACGCGTAATTACGCACGGAACAGGTGAGGGAATTTCTCCACATTTTGCATTTATTTATTTAGTATCCCTGCGTCTCTCTTGTTAATATGCTTTTAAATTTTTAGATTTTATGATCCAGTACAACATTTTATTTTTAGAACTCCCAAATCTTAAATTCCCAAACTACAAATTATTTTATTATTGATTTTGATAAGCCAACACTAAAAAATTAATCGATAAGCCAACATTTATTAATATATATGCCTATGGGAAATGACTGCGGTACTTAAAACGTAAAACAAAAATGAGGGCCTGCAATAAATAAATATATGACAAATGTTTTCCATTTTTATTAGTATTTGCAGTGTACTTTTTTAGCATATCCAACTGATTTAGTGACTGACTATGTGTTATGTTTTATCTGTTTGCGCATGAGGCCATATTTTCTAGACCGTGCGGATGTTTTAAAAACCTTCCAGTGACATTTCTGTCACGATAATAATAAAGATATGAACCAGTAAGCGTCAGTGGGAGACCGTGTAAACATTTATGACTTAAACATGAAGCACCTGTTGCTCTGCGTGGACAGACTGGAGCACTTACCCACGCACTCGTTGGCCTCTCGGGCTGTAGCGCGCTGCCAGGGCCGGTCGTAGTGGAAGGGCTTGCACCTGTCGCACTCCGGGCCCGCGGTGTTGTGTTTGCACTCACACACCAGGCTGCCCTCGCGGTCTTTCACGCACTTTGACGCGTGTCCGTTGCACTTGCACCTGCCGCCCACCTGCAAGTCGGACACGGCGTACGCGTACGAGTCACGGGCCAGCTCGGAGTCGTCCTCGTTCTCGTCTCCGAACGTGTGGAGCCGGTTGAACACTACCTTGATGTCTGTGGCCGTGACCCAGTCCTGCAGCACGGGGGAGTTGTCAAAGTCGTGCGCGGAGGGCCGTCCGTCCAGAGTGCTGAAGGCTATGAGTCCGCCCGTCAGAGGGTGCATGTCCGTGTGCGAGTCCGTGCACACCGCCTCCTGCTCGTTCTGCTTGGTGATGGCCGCGCGGTTCTGACGGTTGTACATCTTCTTACACTGAGTAGAGTAGAACTGGAAGGGCATCCAGGTCTTGCCGTAGTCCATGGACTTGTAGATTGACATGGACTCGGGTCTGGGGGAGCAGAACTGCAGGCTCACGTAGGTCACCTCAAACTTCTTTCCCAGGGACAGTGTGAGCGTCACGTTCTGGGGCGCCTGGATGTACGTCTCCGAGCGCCAGCACGTCAGGTTGTGCGGGTTGTTCAGGTCAGTCAGGTACGCGCCCGGGTGAGACTTCTTGGGGTCCGTGGAGTCGCACGTGTGGCAGTCCTGCGTGCGCTCCTCGTTCTTCTCGGTCACCACGCAGTACCGTGCCGCGGGGCTCCCGCACGTGCTGGACACGCGCACATCTTTCCCGAACGCTGCGTTGACGAAGTCAGGGATGCACCTCCGCGGGTTACCGTTCTCGTCGTAGCATGGGTCCGCGGGGGAGGACTGGGCCGCAAACATACTGAGGCCGTAGCCCCCCAGCGCGAGCCGGCTGCACGCGCACACCGTGAGCAGGGTGAGCCACGGCTGCATCTTTACCTGTTACACCGCTGATCACACTCTGTCAGCCGGGTCCAGCACTCAGCCAAACGAACTAAACTAACTCCTGACTTGTTCTAAGCTCGCTCCTCTGTGGTCCGTGAACGCCGTCCGTCACTGTGGTCCGTGTGGAGGATGTGTCCCGCGGCTGTATCCTCTCTCTCACACCTCTGTCCTCCGCTGTCTCTGTCTGTCTGTCTGGATGTGTGTGTCCCATCAGCGCCTGTTATAAGTCTCTCTGCTCTTTTAGGAGCTCCTCAGGCTGCGCTCGTGTTCCTCTCACACTGTGGAACGCGAGGGGAGCACGACACCCAGCGGCAGAAGGGGAGAATTACCGTACACAAACTCAGTACCTGTTCTGGCTGTTTATTTAATCATTGGCTACGGAAATGAAAAACTGAAAGAAGAAAAAAAGATCTTTGTTTAATAAATTGTGTAAAATGGAACATAAATATAATAAAATCATAACAGTTAAAGGTATTGTCCGTAAGTTTCCTAAATTAAAAAAGTTATCTTATCTGACCCTCTAAGCATGTTTGAGTAATTAATTATGTTGATTATAGTCCTCTACAAGAGCTGAAAATAAATTGACCATGGGATTCACCTGTAAGTGCTCCTGCACTGTCAACAAGAATTGTTGCTTCCACCATTTAACAACATGAGGGTGTCAAGGCTTTGTTTATATCCCAGAAACACTTGTATTAGATCATTATTGTGTGTTTGATGTTGGAAACCCTAAAATGGTAATGGCTCCAAAATAGATTGTGAGATGTGCAAAAATGCATAAATGATTGGACCATTAAATAAACTCCTCCCTCTTCGTGCTTGTAGGTGACACATGACCATGTTGGGAGTAAGCATTAATTCATTAGAGCAGCACTGAGCAGGATGCGGGCGCTGGATTGTTTCCTCCAGCTGGGGTCGATCCGGGATGATAACTGCATTTAGTGGTAAGACTATTACCAACATAACACAAAATACTGTAGTGATATATTATATCGGCGAAACAACGATATTATGGAATCACGTCGGTGTTCGTCCGCGTCCGCAGATCCTAGCTGTGAACGCGATAACTCAAAAACGAATTGCCGGATCAGTTTCAACATTTGC
>JAVQKC010146538.1:0-13077 GCA_036025475.1 Philypnodon macrostomus | reverse complement strand
AAAGTTAGTAAACACTGAATCGTAATTTTACTATGTAGAATTTACGTAGTTTTATAAAATAAAATTTAGCACACCCAAAAGTCATTTTTATCAGTGTAGAAGCCGTGTAATTAAATCATAGACATTAAACTGAGATCTAAATTATTGAATTGAAAAAGTGAGCTCTTAATTTTGCTATAATTCTAATATTTGTTTATTTTTTAAACAAAGAATTAGCCAATCACATGGTACCAAATCAATGCATTTATCAAATTTACTGATCCATTTGAATTTCTTTGGAGAAGCGAATGGTACAGATAAAATGAAAATATCCAGTGAGCGGCAGTTCGGTGGGTGAAAACACAAGCTCATGCCAGAGGTCTGAAAAGACTGACCACACTGCCTAAAGACAATAGAAAGTAATCAGTAATCTTTGCGCAGGGCCACTTCATAAATATAGGATCCAATAGAGTGACCATAGTCTTCATTTATGTTCACATTCATGTCAATATAAGATGTGGACATAATGATAGATACGTTTGTCAAAGGGCTATTCAGAGCGGGCATTAAACATCTCTTAGCCGCCTCAAAAACAATCAATAAAACATCCATCAGGGTCCACAATGTCACTGAACAACTAATGACACTTCTCCATTCAATGTCGTGAGAAGACAAAGCATCCTCTTCTTTGAGTGCCCCCGAAGTCTTCACAGGATCCAGTCAGTAAGTTGCCCTATATCAAGTTTAATAGTGTCCAGACAATGACTCAGTTCCAGATGAAATGATCCAAACACTCACAGTTCTTAAGAATTAGGGATGCACTGATATGAAATTTCTTAGCTTCATGTGACTCACTGCTATCAATGTATTTCAAAAAAGTATTACATTTTGTCAGCCTAGAGTTAGACTGCAGTGGCGCAGTGGGTAGGCGCTCGCCCCTCGACCAGAGGGTTGGTGGTTCGAGTCCCCATCCGAGCGCACACTAACGTTGTGTCCCTGCGGGCAAGACACTTAACCCACATTGCCTATGAGTGAACGTGGTTGTGTGATTGGTGTTTGGTGGTGGTCAGAGGGGCCGTAGGTGCAAACTGGCAGCCAAGCTTCTACACAAGTAGCTTACCACCACCGGGTGTGACTGTGGTTATTATTATTATTATTATTATTATAATTTCAGAAGTTCTACCACTGCACATACATACAGTTCCAGTGTGTTCCCCATTGGATGATTTTCATTTTGTATGTATCTTCTTTTCTCTGTAGCCCTGGAGGAGACAGTGTCTGAGATTGAGGATCGTTGTGCTGAGAAGCTAAAGGAGATGGAGGCACAGGTCCACACAGCCAGAGCCGAGCACACTCGAGCAGGTAATCAGGGCTTAACTTTAACTATTCACTGGCTACTGTATCTAATTTACTAGCCAATTAAGATTTTTATTTTTTTTTGTTTGAGAGTATTGGTTTTACATTTTTTTGGTTGTGATGTAAGATCTCTTAAAGGTGTAGTCCAAATATAAAAAATTAATGAAATTGATTATTTGACCCTGTTTTATGATGTAAAGTAGCCGCCTGCAGTCTGTAGAGGTGGTAACCCACAACATCAGATTTGATGTCCCAAGGACTATTTTATCTAGTAAAATAATAGTTAGGACAGATTACCTACTTTACATCAGGGTCAAATAAAGCAGTCTTATGATTATGATGATTATGAGTTATCAATATGTTCTAAATTGGTTGGACAGAGTGGCTAGTGAGATAGTGAACGTCTTACACAATTCAAATCTCCCTGCATTTGGCTAGTTGGCTACTGTTAATGTCAGCTCATAGCATCTCAACATCACCGGGGAATAACATGAAGTCGTGACAGCGATCTAATATAACCTCCACTGTTTACTCTGGTATATATAATTTACTGGTCTCTGTGTCGTCTCCTGCAGTAATGACTCTGCGCCACTTTGAGAGACAGGCAGCCAGCAAGAAAGAACATTTGCAAAGGGAGCACACACTCACACAGGTACACTGAGAAATAAAAAGACCAGAGTTTAAAGGGGCCCTGTTATGTTAAGTTGAGCTTTTCTACCATGATGATATGTTTCTTTGTCAAAAACATACCTAGACTTGTGTTTTGTTTTAAGCATGTTTGAATAGTCCTGAATGCTGAGGGGCTAACCCTCTCTGGAGCTTAAAACAATTGGTTTCATCTTTCTATGTGGCTAGGAGAAAAAAAAAAAACACATTGGCTGTACTAGTAAAGGGGGTGTGGCCTGGAGGGGGGAAAAGGGCCTCAAAGAAACATGTAGCCTACATAATCTTAGAATTGAATTATTTAAAACGAATGTACAATACTCATGTACAGCTGGAGTAGAGTAATCTTAAAAGCTTCAATTATTAGGGCCCATTTAAAGACTGGCTGAAAATGATTGATATTTCAATTAAGTTCAAATCAGGCTTTCTTCTTGACCTTAATTTAGCCAAGCTGTTCTGAAAGCGGCCTGATGAAGGAGCATACAAACGCTTCACAAAACCACTCTGCTCTTAAGGAACTGGATGGAACCTCTTCATCGAATCAGCCTGAGAGGTTGACGGTTCAACTCCCTGCAGATGGTGAGTCTCTTGTAACCCGCTTTGTTCACTTTATTATGAAATATCCAGGATAGGGGTGGGCTATATGGTAAAAATATAATATGTTTTTATTAAGCCAAGATCACAATTTAGATTTTTTGACTACTGCCACCAGTGTCTTCATAAAACCATGACTACAAATTCAATGCACATCCAATCCTATGTTCATCATAATACTTCTCATTTTCCTTTTTTTATTCATAAGAACACTGGCATTGTTACAGTAATAATGACGGTGAAGAGCAGAGCATAAATGAATGCGCTGTAGCACGATTCAACCAGATCAGCAGATCCTCATAACTTCATATCACAATACAATATTTTATCGCCACATCACACATCCCTAGTTCAGGGCATTCATTATTAATCCATTGTATCTGACCATTGTCCACTTTGTATGCCGCCAGCTCGACTCCTGTCAGTGTTGGAGGAGCTTCAATGTCTAAGTGCTGCTGTGGTCAACAGTTCAGAGGAGGAGGAAGAGCCTGACGTCAAAATGAGTCAATACGTTGATGTTAAGGACAAATGACACAAAATGTACTAAGAAGAAACATAAGAAGAAAAATGCAGTTTGAAGACATTCTTCATCGCTGGATAAATAATAGTATTTTATTGTACCTATTTTTAATTATACTTTGAAAGCAACTGGTTCAATGTTTCAAGTTAGAATTCTTTATATATTACTATTGAAATAAAATATTTTGAGATCATGTTTTGACAGAGACTGGATATGTCCTTGGACTTTTTTAAATTAATTTCAGTGAAAATGAAAAAAGCTTCTGAGAATCTTGACTCATAATTAGATTTTACATATATTCACAACACAACATCAGAAATCTGAGTTCTACTATTTTGCACAAAATACAGTGGGGTAGAGTTCCTTCATCAAAGACCTTGCTGGACATGTGATGAAATCTAGAAGATGATTTCATAATGAAGAATCAATAGACTCCATTTCAAGGTCCTTTCGTAGAGGTTACTTCTCAAATGACAACATGGATACACAATAATAAACAGCGTGATAGGTACATAATTGCTCAATTCGTCATGTTGTCAGTGCTAATACATTTTGCAGAAGTTGTGTGCCTTGAGGCAAAGTCTTCTCACTAAAGAGCATAAGAGAGAGCAGAGGGAATACAACTAATAAAGTCTAGTTTTCTTTTTCTGACAAGCTTCAACAAGATACAGGATGGAACTAGTTTATTGCATAAGCTTATAAATCAACCCAAGCTTTATCTATAACATATTGTGTTTACTGTTTTGTGTATCAACTTTACAACAGCACAGATAAATTATACCAAAAAAAATATTGCTATAGTGATTGTCAGAAAAACGCCAAGCTCTAGAACACAAACAAAATGCATTTAGGCTTACTTGGTTTTTAGCTTGTAGCCACCAGAGGGCGATGTTGTCAAAGGATGAGAACGTCAGTGCACTATGTAGGAGAGACTTTGCAGAAGTTATTTTTTCACCAAGATCAAAATGATTTATTTGAGGTTTTCCAAGGTCTGTAGTTTCTATCTTCAATCTTCAACAATCTAGGTGCAACAGCCCACAAAAAGCCCCAGGGTATCCTCTCCAGAGATCTTTAGCCAGTAAATTAGCTTTGGTCACAAAAGTTGAGGTGAATGAACCTAAAATAAACCCACCTGCACAACAGAAATAGTATGAATAATCAATAAATAACCTTCTCATATAAATGTAGATTTTCCAAGTATTACAAATGATGATATATGATGATGCATAAATTGGTGATTGTGTGACCAACATCTGAACACATACATTGTAAAAAATCTGTAGCCTTATAATATGACCTCATATGTCTTGTCTCACCCCAGTCGTTGTTTGTTATTGATGTTCAATATTGATGTGAGACCCTCTGGTTTAAGCTGTCACAGTGTGTCCTATGTGAACATCTGCTGATCTGAAGCCAGTTTGTCATGAAGACTCACATCAACACAGGCCACACTCAGCCCCTGGACCAAAGGCTCAAGGATGTGCATTTGACATCACGCTTAAGATTATGTTTCCTTTTAGTCTGTAAAGAACTTCCTAATAGCTTCAGTAAGATTAAACACCAATTATTATTAATCCATTATGGAAGTGGGGTAGGCTCTTATAAGTTTTATACTTCTTCCTCCGTTTGAGAACTAATATCCTGAAATGCTATTTATGTTGTAACTTTATTTATATGTTGTAATTATATAATTTGATATGTGCTCATATGAATAAAATAAGTGAGAAATTATTTATATAATATCTTTCTATCAGTAGCACTATTTAATGTAATCAATTTATGTATGCACAAAATGCATAACCCCAAATGATTATAATAAAATTGCCATTTTGTATTCATCAATCATGTTCATCATAAAATTACTTTCTCAGTGTACCTATACCTAATCCATTATGCATAAAAAATCTAATGACAGTTTCCTTCATGCATATACTGAAATCTTAATATTATCAAGTTGATTTTCTAGGTGCCTTGAACAGGTCAGTAGTACATTTACTTGAGTAACTTTTTAAATACATTGTACTCCATACTTTTTACTTTTACTTAAGTAATAATATTTTGAAGTAACTGTACTCTAAAATCTTGGAAATCTAGAAAGAGTAAGAGTACTTTTACCACCTCTGTGTGTCATGTAAGAACAGCTTTATGTGAAAAATGTGATTCTGTTCCTTGTGC
The DNA here is from genome assembly GCA_036025475.1 of Philypnodon macrostomus. Lineage (NCBI taxonomy): Eukaryota > Metazoa > Chordata > Actinopteri > Gobiiformes > Eleotridae > Philypnodon > Philypnodon macrostomus. Next base: position 7,790 of record JAVQKC010146538.1, on the reverse strand, counting down.
CTTAATTTCTGAAAATATTATTTACGTTTTGAGTTTATCTTTTGAAAATATCTAAATCTGTTTATTATGTTTTCACCTCTGAGAATGACATGGTGAAACTTAACTATGCACTCTAGGCTACTTTGTTTATTGCTTTATGCTTTAACATTTTGAGTTGAATTTTCCAAGTCACCTCAATTCGACCCTGACCAAGATTTTGTGGATCAATATGTCAGATGCTTTACCATGTAACTGTAGCCCAGTCTCTTCCTGGCCCTAATAATGTTATGTCATTCCCTCCTTTGAGTGCCTTCTGCTGATGAATTTTGTACTTTACCAAAAATGTCCTATGTGTCCAACTTTGCAGAAAGCACTCACAGTGATGAGCTTGTTAGTACGATATTAGGGGGTTCTAATTCCTCACTATTGCCTACTGTCTTCTTGCCACAGGTCAGAGTGAACTTCAACATGGATAAGAGGTTGATGTGATGTGAGCAGTCAGAGTGTGGTCCACCAGTGCAGGAGACAGGCCATGCTTTGGGGCCGGAGCAGCGGCCGCAGAGGCGCCAAGTAAGTAACACTATTTATAGATGCAGCCGATGTGGGCCATTGTTAGAGGGAGAACCAGTGTCTTACACCAACAGCCACACTTAGTTCTGCAGCTGTGGTGGTGCAACAAAAATAAAAGTTAGAAATCATCATCTCAGCTGATACTACACTCTGCTCAGAGCATCTGCAAACAGACAATCAAATTAACCTAATGAAAGATCATCAAATATGTATTTAGTCTGACATAAAATGATTAGTTGGCATTTTAACATCTTGCAGGAGCTAGGCATCGGGCAATAGGTGGTATATAGTGGTAAACAGCTGTTGGATCAATCTTTGAGTCTTCTAGGGTAAATGTTCTATCACAAAAACCCACATAAAATCCACAACATTATACATTTCTACCTTTGCTACCCTTTTGTGGTTAGAGTTAGTACCTTAGACCCTGTTTTGCAATGTTACAAAATCCGGAATTCTGATCTTATTTTCACACACAATTGTCTTTAGAGTTAACATGAACAGAGAATGGTCCCCCCCAAAAAGAAAATGTCCAGGGAGTGGCGGTTCTGTGTGCAAAAATGCTATGTTGATGCCAATAGAAACTTGTTTTTATCTCTGAATGTGTATAACGTCAAACCTTGAAGCTGATTGGCTTTCACATCAGAAGCCCACACCGGGGCCACATGGGAACAGCATCTACATAATAAAGTGTCCAGTGAGTGTAAAATCATGTATAGCAATGTAGCACAAACCATCAAATATATCTGAACCTCTTGTGACCAGTGGGACGAGCTGTATGTTAAGAGTTGCTGACTGAAGACATCAGCAGTCGTCATGTCTCACACACCTAATCAGGCACCTTGTGCGAGGTGTAATTTCACTTCGCCTTCGGGACGATTGGTGTAATTTGGGTTTCCAGCAGTGACACGGCGCTCATGGTGTTAGCAAGCTTGTTAGCGCCCGAGCTATTCGAGAACCCCTGTGTGTGATTTACAGACAATAGAAGAAGAAAAATGATGGTTTAGAGACGATGATATAGAAATGATAGAAAATGTGTTTGTGAGTGGGAGTGTGGTTTATATTTAACACAATGTAAGAAATCAGTAGAGGTGCAAGAAAAACTCCAGATCTGTTTCTTAATAATGCCATTTAAGGGCCCACATCATCAGCTTTCTATAATGTTGTCCTCTACAACAGAGAGGACGGTTGATCTGATTTCACCGTGTTGCTGATGCTCCAGAACCAACGTTCTAGTTGTTAGTTTTGGCAGGATTTTAACTGGTTTGGGTCAGGGCCATGGTTAGGGTGTTATATCGGTCACTGTGTCTGGTTAAGGGTTGGGGCCAGAATGTCAAATAGTTAATGTTAGGGTCAGGGCCATGCTTAGGGTGTTATATCGGTCACTGTGTCTGGTTAAGGGTTGGGGCCAGAATGTAAAATAGTTAATGTTAGGGTCATGGTTAGGGTGTTATATTGGTCACTGTGTCTGGTTAAGGGTTGGGGCCAGAATGTCAAATAGTTAACGTTAGGGTCAGGGCCATGGTTAGGGTGTTATATCGGTCACTGTGTCTGGTTAAGGGTTGGGGCCAGAATGTCAAATAGTTAACGTTAGGGTTAGGGCCATGGTTAGGGTGAAGATTCTTAGAAAAGATGTTTCTGGAACATCAGTAACACGGTAAATCAGATCAACCCATAGAGGACATAGAAGTTGTGTGTAGCCTCTTCTACACATATTTGAGTTAATCCTGTATTCTCCGGCACTACATTTTTGTGAGCCCCAAAATACTTGGTTGCCCTCCATCCTAGCCCCTCCTAATCCAGGAAGCACTGACCATTCAACAAGCCCATTCACTGAAGATGTTATAGTCAGATAATGTTGTGATTTATGGTAAAATGTGCAGTTCTGCTCTCAAAAAGATGAAAAAAACTAAACAAACAATGATAATACTACTACTGTGACTAACCGAGAATCTCTTCCAGGTATTGACTGAAGGTCTTGGGCCAACTGACGTCAACAAATGCTGGGATTCTTCCTTTGTCATGATTTGCCTGGGCCTCAACTGCAGCAGCCTTTATACACTAGTGTCGCAGGCAGTGATAGGTGACGGTGTCTTGCCCAAGGACACAACAGCAAAATGAACTGGGTTAGAGAAAGCATTGAACCGCCAACCTTTTGGTAAATGCTGTACCTCCTGAGCAAGTGTTTTAAATTTTGTTTTGATTTTGTTACTGTCAAAATTCTGTTTTAACTATATACTGGGGAAGTCAATGTATCACCACTTACAACTGAGAAAAAGTGAAGAAGTGTTTTACTAAAATAGAGCATCGAGTTATATTCCACCTCTGCAAATCGTGACACAGTGCATTTATATCCAGCCTATATAATCTCTTCTTGGATGCGTGACATTTTCTATTTTATATCATAATCTTGCCAACAATGTGGACTCCCACTGTATTCTATGAGACATTTACAGAGGCACAAAAGCAATCCTCCAAAGACATGTTAAAATCTGATTCCTTTAAATCAATCCATAGCGTTCTCATCACATTTTTGCAGCCCACCGTGGCGCAGTCAGCCAAAGGAGAAAAACTTTAGGTTCGTCTTTTCGAAACATCTGCCACTGCCGTCTCATCAGGCTAATAATAGCAAGAAAAGCTAGCATCAATAATTAAACCGGCTTGGATAATTTGTGTTGTTCTCAAAGCGTTTCGCCTGTGGGATATTGTGCTGTGCTGAAGACATGGGAATGTTTTAATCAAATTGTCATTAATATTCATGGTGCCTCGACAGTTTTTGCCTCTGCACCTTGGCCCCCCTCGCTCTCGGTGCTGACGACGTGCTGTTCAAATAATCACAGGAATTTACAGGGTTTTAGCTTTCATTTGTCTCTCTCCATCTGTTCATGAAATTGAATAGGATTTTTCTAAATAAGGCAGCAATGCATCAGCTTCATTATTGTCATTCCAGAGATGGCTCAGTGCATTGCTTTTGTGAGTCTCAATACACCTAATACCCTCTTTTTAGGTAGTTTTTGTACAATTAATCGTAATTGGATCAAAATCACAATTTCAGCTTTTTGAAAATAATTTTTGACAATATAATATCCTCTGCACAAAACAAAAAATCTATATATAAATTACCTGCTTACCTTCTTCTTTCAAGTGTTAAAGCTTCCAGACAGATTTCAAATGTGCTGAAAACTGAATCTTGATTTCAAAACAATATCTGAAATCAAATCACAATTAGATCAATCCTACAGCCCTATTTCTCATACCGCAAAAAATAATGCATTGGTGACGTGTGTTGTGGAAAATCAAAATATAACTTCATATTTTGACTTGGGCATAATGATTAGCAGTCACAGTGATGTATTAGTCCACATACTGTATAAACACTGCTGGTAATCACATATTGATAATGATGCTGCGATATAGATCTCTTTATATCTTCCTATATTAAAAAGAGTAAACTTTGCTGACAAGGAAAATTGCTGATAAAGGCAAAAGCCCACGAAATGTGATTGATTTGTTGAGCGTAAAAAGTCTAATTAAATAGAGAAATGTAAAAAAAGTAAATAAATGCACAACACTAAAAATAACTCAAAATGGTGGTAAAGGCTCTCAGTTGTGTATTGTATTAAATCCCATTATATAAAAATAGTCAAATGTTTGAATTGGATCTAAAGAGTCTATTGGTTTCAGAAAGATGTTTTTTCTAACTACAGATCCCAACTTTAACCTGAAGTTTTGTGGCTGGAAGGTAGTGATACCCTTTCTGATCCATAGGTAATTCAGAAATGTAGACAATATAATAGTTGAAATAAATGTGGATAGATAAAGACATCCAGTGGCTTTCCAACTTTGACAAACAAGAAGCTATTGACTAACTAATGCGCGCACACTATCAGAGTGTTAAACCATTACTTAGTCATGCTGTTGCCTTTGTCACGTCTTGGTTAGATCAACGTGATTAGCGCGACTCCTGCATAAACTCCTCCATGATTTATTTCACTCACAGATCAGCCCCTGTGATGTTAACTAGGACACATCCATAAAACAACTCACATTATTACATTAAAAGTTGTCATTTCAAAAGCCATCCTTGAAATTATTGGCCCCAAATGCACAGATTTATACAGCTTCACAATAAATGTTCTCTCAAATGGCACTCTTTTTATTAATGATATGGACAGTACAGTTCATTTAATGCATTTATTACTGCTACTACTAGCCCATAATGCTTAGTAAGGATTTTGGCTGTAAATCTTCCATGTGGGAATTTCTACAACACTGTGTCTGCTGTGGGGTGTGAGTTTGGCTGTACAATCAACAAAAAACACATGCATAGGTGAGAAGAAACTAGATATTATGGCCATATTTTGTCCCATGTTGTGAAGCTACTGATCAGAGCTGGAAGTATTCTCTGTACTCAAGTAAAAGTACTATACTGTAAGATGAAAATACTATAACTCAAGTAGAAGTAATTAACACACATGAAGTTTTATATATTATTTTGTGCATTTTTTACTGTGGAATCTTAACGTAGCTTCCTCCCACCCCCTCAAGACATACATTATTAGGTGTGTCTGTATCTGTTTAGCTCTCGACTAACTAGCCACTGTCCGGGATTTACCACCTAAGGCCCATAGTTGCTAAGGCGGCTTCACATCTGCAACTTTCATCTCCAGTGTTGTCCCCCTCCAAAAGTACTACATGTTGGTATCATCTAAATCAAATCCTCATTCAAAAATGCTTTTTCAAGACCTTATTTGTCCTGGCTAAAATGAAGTCTCCAGCTCAGTGTGAGGCCTTTAGATTTTTCTGCTTGTTCTTGACATAAATCTGATTGTGGGTGAAGTTCTTGGTGTCCCGGGGCTCAGTAGTTTTCGCCTGCAGGTCAAACTCACGGATGTAGAGGCTGTAATGGAGAGATTACTCAGAGCTGTCAGATACAATCAGTGTCACACACAAACCAAACTGCAGCTCACTTTTGTCCATTCAGCGCCTTTAAGAAATGTGGCGACATCTGTGTGCTCATGTTAACTAATGGTTCCCCAGGTTCACCTCAGGAGCTTTACTGAGACCAGGACATTTATTGGTGGTGTTAGGTTTTGAGCCTATACTACAAAAAGAACATATAACAATTCATCCCTTTAGAACAGTGGGTCTTAAACTGTGGTCGACCCTGTGTACTCTTTACTTTTTACAGTGATACTATACACAGTGAGGTAAACACTAACTCATTTTATAATTTTTGTAAGGGCAAATTTAGTTTCTGATAGTTTTGGTTGAGTTGACACATTTTACAGTGTGACACGTTCTAGCTTAAAGATCCTATATTATGCCAAATACACAAATGGCTTGGTCCATGTGGGAGCGCCACAAAGCAGTTTTTAGAGTGTGTTTGATGTTGCAAAATGGTATCCAAAATAGACTGTGAAATGTGCAAAAAAAAGCAGAATATATGACCTTTAGTAATTTCCACCTTAAGAGGACCACAGACAATGCTTGTACTGAGCCTCTGACCCTTCCTGTACAGTTCAGTGGGATTGCTGACATTTGTTGATGGAGTTTTAAATTTGAGATAAAGGCACTGTCTAATACAATGGTTGTCAATATTTTCACACCACGTATACCACATTAGATAATATTTGGCTTTTTGAGAACCAGCTTGTCAGGTTTGAGCATCAAATATGAACAAAACTAACATTTTATAAAATCCATTTTGAACTTCTGTCATACTCAGGGCCTTAAGTTTGAATAGAAGAGCCAGCCTCCACTCTCCACCTCTTGTTCCAGCTGATTACCATTTCCAGTGATTTCATGCCTTCTTAAGGGCTGATGGTGTAGCGTGTAGCTCACAGAGTGACATTTGGCTAAAGCTGCCAGCGGTCACGTGACTCCCGGTCCAGACAGCGAATTGGTGGTGCAGTGAAATGCCTGGGATGTGGAGCCACTCAGAGTCCACTCTCAGGGTTAACACCGGGCACTCAAACATGAAACTGACTTTTATTATTCTCATTGTGTTTTATCTGTTGTTATATATGTTAGGCAGTTAGAGATGTATGGAAGGCCCTGACCTCAAATACCTCAAGACCCACAAAACCCTTAAAAGTCAGTTCAGTGGCAGTTTTAGTCTTGAATTAGATATCTGGTCCACTGTGCTAAGAACTGGCATAGTCCTGGTTTAGACTTGATTTATTCCTGGTTAATCTGTGTTTTGCCCTTATTTACTAATGCACGTTCTGCTTTAGCCCCTATTTTAGTCCCATAAATTAATTCCAATTTGGTTTGAACCTGGTTTTAGTCCAGAAATAGATCTGGATGTCAAACCTTTACTGGAGTGGTACACATTCTTGTGACTTACTGCATACCTCTGCACTCTCCATGACTACATATTAACAACATAATTAATTCTGTTTTATTCCTCCCTCCAGGTCTCTCCTCTTCGTGTGATGTTATGATTAAAGACTGTCTTCAGTTCAATTGAGCCGATATAGCTCTGTATTTTATCCTCTCTTCTTGATCCCTGACCGAGAATAAATAATGGCACAACATACTGAGCTCTGTTTGCTTTGGAAAACACTGTTTACTGAGTCGTTTTCTATCCTTAATTATCCAGCACCAGCTCTCTCTCGTTTCATTATGAGCCCGAGGAAATGAGGCAAGGCATGCATCAAAGTGCTTTGTTTAAATCCTCCCAGCAGGCTTAGTCCTAATGTCATCTCAATACAAATGTGTAGGCATGGAATATACACTATGCAGTCTGATGCCAGATGCAGTCCAGCGGTGAAGCGAAGACACTAGAGGCGTTGAAAAAAACACAGAGCTCAGCCAAGGCAATGAATAGCACTATCACCATTTTCATACAAATGTAGAGGGATACAGAATGCAGTTTGATACAAATTGATGTATGTTGAGTCCAGTGGTGATGTCAAGACATTATAATAATAATAATTTAGTATTATATAGCTCGTTTCTAGACACTTTACAATTTCATGCATTATTCATTCACTCCTCAGTCATCCTCAGTGGCAGAAGCGTGGCTACTATGCTGTGCCTATACGGCCCCTCCTGACCACCACAGTCATACAATCACATTCATTCATAGGCAATGTGGGTTAAGTATCTTTCCCAGGGACGCAACGACAGTGTGCGCTCGGGCGGGGATTTGAACCAGCGACCCTCTGGATTCAGGACCAACACCGACTCCGCCGCCGCCCGTCAACCATCAATCCTCATTTGGCTTCTGCCTTCTGACC